>JABFPJ010001270.1:0-27223 GCA_022817425.1 Gryon sp. ZL-2020 | reverse complement strand
AATTCACTTTTCCAAAAAGTGGAAAACTACTTTTTCATAAGTGAAGAAAATTTGACACTTTGAAAAAAGTCAAAAATTGTACTTTTTCATAAGTCAAATGAATTATTGACAAGCTGGGAGTGCATTTTTCAATTAAGTTTTGTATTTTAAGTGATAGACTGGTATGGTGGAGAAGACATCGGACTATCACCTTGGGGACCTGAGTTCGATTCTCGGAGAAATAGAATTTTTTCACTAAGATTTTCATTATATAATATAAAAATAAAAAGGAGAATAAAAAAAGTAATATAATAATTATAAAATATAAATTATATAATAAATGAATATTATTTTAATAATAAATAATTTTTCACTCTTTTAATAAGTTAAAATTCACTTTTTCTAAATAAGTGAAATTTTACTTATTTAAATTAAGAGAGTATTTTTTATTGCTAACATTTAATATATATCTAAAACATATTTGCATATAAAATTTATATTTTTTATATATGAAAAACAGTAAAAAGTCACACTTAAATATATATTTTACGTGTATATTTTTCGTCCATGAAGATTATAATAATTTTGTTTATTATTGAATTGATATAATATATAACACAGTTGATATTAAAACTTCAGTTTTCTATTTTTTATCTAAATTTCTAGTATATTTTTCAACTCGTGTATAAAAAAAATATAATCATACTTATAAAACTTGATGCGTACCATTTATGTGTCTACATTAAAAGAAAAATTATTTTTATAGTTAATAATAACAAAAGCAACTCGGGATTATTCTTATAATGAGCGGAAAACTTCCCACTGGGTAAATTCTCGCGAACATTTTATCTCTGTACATCTAGTGTGAAATGAATTTTTTAACATCACATAACAAGCTTAACGCTCGAGCTCAATTTGTCTTATCGTACGGGTTCGTTTATTTCTCACGACCAACAAAATCTTAAAAAATTACCATATCAAATAGCGAGGATATTCCGCAGTCAGGATAAACGACTGCACAAATGAATGTTCATCTTTTTTTTTTATCTTAGTAAACATCCAAGTGGCGTGCAAAAAGCATTGCGCCGATAATGATATTGGCTGGCATTGCATAGGATCAACTCGGACTGGTCTTCTATTTTATTGCTTTCATTTAAAATTTTTTGTACGAATTCAAATGTCGTTATCATTAATTCCATTTTTAAACTTGTCTTACTATAATTTAATCGTGACATTAACATTTCTTAAAACAATAAAATTATAATCAATATAATATTATATTTGCTATAAAACCAATTTTACGTTCTTCAGACTTCTTTTTATATTGCATTTATAAGGAATTATAATTTTATTTGCTATTTTATGACGTGGAAACGACGGAGCAAGTAGTTTTCCATGGCATATCGTCCGCCGAATAAGCGGAACAACTACGTCGTTAGCCTAGCGAATTAATTTCGTTGTCTTTCGACTTTTATAACGCGATATTCGTACAACTGCCTTTTGCGCGTTTCGCATGCAGATATTATACTTTTTCCCGCCACAATCATTAAAACCACTAGAATTTATGTATTCGTAAGTATTTGGTATTAAAATTGCAAAAGTGGCGTAGAAATTAAACCTCACAGTGTGATCGGATCTGTTATTACTAAGTTGTTATACGGAATATAAAGTGATTTTTATTCTAATTGTGATATAATGCTTTTTCTCATTTTTCAATCGATTTTATTTCCAGAATTGGATGCTTAATTTTTTCTGTAACTGAATCTTAGATGAGTTTATCGTCGTATGAAAATATGTTTTTTTAAAAATGCAAGAAAGCATAAAATGTAGTATAAATTAATGAGAAGACAAGATCGATTTAGGTAACTTATTACTATAAAAAGACTTATTTAATGCTGCTACGTGCGAACTCAAAATATTAATGGAAATGTAAAAAATTGTTTGAATATTTCATGTAAATTATTCCCTGCTTCTACGAGATAAAATTAATATTAAATCGCAAACTAAAATTGTAGTAATATAATTTATTTCGTGGAAATATTTTACAACAACAATTTTTAATATGATAAGAACTTATATAGGATAAATAATTTTATTATAAAATTATTTGAATTTATAAAATGTTTTAACTTTCCAACAAATGAGAAGTAATGCTACGATTTATACGAATCAATTTTAATTGAGTTTAGATTTCATGAATATAAGCTAAAAAGTCATTTTAACGTAAATGATGTAAGTAGGTTAAACTATCAGGATGGGAAATATGTTTACGTTGAATTACTTGAATGTGCTAAATTTAAATATAAGGGCAATGGTATACCAACAATTATACATTAAAAAGGGAATATAATATTGCAATCAAATTAATAATACGCTGAGGCAAATTTTCATGTTTGTTATTACCATTAAAATATAGTTAAACAAAAATTGTTACAAAAACTATATTTATAGTTAGTTTAATAATATTTATGGTTGAAATAACCAAAATTATAATTGGAAAAACTTTAAATGAAAAAAAATATTACAACTATAAAATATAGTGAGATTTGGAATTAACTAAATTATTTTATTAATTTTACTATAAAAAAATAATTGTTACAACCATATTTTTTAGATTATGTTTACTATAAAATATTATAATTTCAAATATACAAAATGACATTTATAAGATTATAAATATAACTGTGTAAAATATACTTTAAAGATTAAACCATAAATAAATAATTATTACATCCACAATTTATCTTTATTGCAACACTAATAAAAAAAGGAAACAGAGCGCTTAAATGCTCGAAATTAGTTTCGAGATGGTGTGAGGATTGGTTATGTTTTGTTTTTCGTCAAGAACAAAAGTCAATCGTTTATTAATTAATAAAGTATTATAGTTAAAAAGACTATATTATTTGGTTACAATAATTATATTTCATAAGTTGTAATATAAATTTAAAAATAGTAAGAGACAAAAATCACTATTCGATATAGTTAGTAGTACCAAATTTTTGGCTCATTGTACATTAATAAAAAAATTACTGTTTTTATTTTAATATATAATTTGCAAATGTTAATATCAGGAAGAATAATGCTACTATATTTAATAAAAGTACTATTTTTTATAAATTTTTTATAAATTTCATTTTTTTCAATGAAATACTAATGATATATGAGAAATATTGGCTCAATATTTGAACACACATTAGCCATTATTTTAGTGTGGTTAATTCAATCGGTAGCTTTAAATTCACTTACTTTAAAAGAACGAGCAATACAAATTTCTGTCGCTTCGCAATATCCATAAAATCATAATATAGTTATTAAAAAGACTTTAGGCGCGTTTTCAATACTTTTAATATACTTTTAATTGATTTAAATGAAAAACTAACTTCGCTGGCTATCTGAAAAATGCGATGCATTTATTTAAAAAGATTAAATATTTGCATCATCGATTTAAAATAAAAAGTTTTAAATTAAATTAATAACTTTATTAAATTGCTATACTTGAAATAAAGATTAAGTAAAAAAACTATAATAATAAAAATGTGCAAGTATGCATTTCGAATATGTCGAATCAATTTCTTCGAGTAGCGTTCATATATTTTATTTTTTATGATCATCTTTGATTTTCCATCAATTTCTTGTCTTCGCATTAATTCAACAAAAATAATATGATATACTTCACAGAATTGATATAAAAAAAAGTGGGACGAGTGATTTGTTTTTAAAATGATCGTTTCTTTGTCGTTGAATTTTTCATGCACTTTGCACCGTAAAGGATGAAAATCTAGAATGACGTTTGTTCTTATCAATACGACAACATTTGTCACATTTTTGCGTATATTCTTTTTAAAATCGAATTTAAAATCATGTAAATATGCAAATCACAATTTTTCTCTCAAATAAGTATTAAGAAATCGTTTGCTAATCGAGTTTAAAGTAGCAAAAAAAGAAAATGTTGAAGTTTACTTTCTTATCACAATTTTGAAAGTCACTAATGAAATACATCAAACATTTTATTCTTGTCAAATTTTATGTAAAATCAACAAATTCGAACGAAATTTTGCAAAAATAACAAACCATTATAAAGTAATCGTTTAATATAATAAATGTTTAATGTAACTTACAATTTTTTGCAAAAACAAACCGTAACGTTAATTCTTTTTAAAACACTTTAAAATCATTTTCGTTAAAGACAAATATTTTTCTTCTCTACGAAGATAAAAATGCATATAAAACAAAACTCGTACAATCTTCAACATTTTTCATCCAATCTAAATTTGAATTTTGATCAATTTTCGTAAACTAATATTATATACCATTCTAAACTATCCTATTCAATTTTATACATCGTTGAAATTAGTTTCCGGCAGTTCGACGAATGTTTTTACTTCTCAAACCAAGGAAATTCAACAAGTGAAGTTCAAACTTTTTCCTGTAATAACATTTTCACTTTTCTTTTATTTAAAAAGCAATTTTCTACACATGATGCATATCAAACAGCAACAGACAAACATTATTTTTTTCCTTACTCTTTCAATGAACTTTGCTTATTACAAAATAAAGTTTTATGCGAATAAGTCATTTGTTAAGCGTCTAGATGGGTGGGTGGATGGGGGGGGGGTGAAACAAGCGCTACTTATCCGTCGAAATCAATGCAATAGTTTATTCGCAGTAGTTAAGTCGCTCGAATGAATTCTTGAACATACTGCTTGCACAACTTAACAACTGAATTTGAGACAGTTCTTCGAGACAAGTTTATTCGTGCGCAAACAAACAAGCGAGCAAGTTCAGAATTGCGCGACTTCAAAATGTCACATGTTTATAATTTTCGTACAAACATGAAATGAATCAACGACGATGGCAGCTCAGAAAATAGCGTGTTATTTGCGATATTCGCGCGTAAATCGTGCGTTCGATTAATAGCAGTAAGTTTTGTTTCAGTAATCCACGAAGTTATATGTCAGTTGAATATATATCGCGTTATTTGTTTGAGATATTTAAACATGATTCGTCGTAACAGCATCGAGTATGATACTGCTATTTGTACAATTCCTCAATCTCGATCAATTTTGCAACGCGTTTGCCGCGTACTTTCGAATGATGTATCGTCGTAATATTATATTTTATAGGTCACAAATGGTACCGTCTGGCCAAATCAACTTCTTCCCAAGCTTCAGTTACAATTTTGCTCTTAAATCAATTTGGATTTAAATATTTGACTGCAAGCCAACTTGGATGTTACTAAAACCGCTCACTATTGTCCAATTATTTGTGCAACATATATGGAAGACAATTGTTGAGCAAAAACGATTAATACTGTTATTAATTATTATCAAAATCAATGATTCGTACTTATTTTGCATATCTGCAATAAAGAGTTTTAGCTAAAAATAGTTATTTACTGTTCAAATGTTGTAATACATTCAGTTTATTATTAACAGATTAAATACAATAATTTTAATTAAAAAAAAGAATAAATTATTTAAAAGAGTGTAGAAAATATCTAAATTATACTATATGATATAAAAAATGGGGAAAAAGTATTCAAAAGTATAGAAGTGCACAAACAAAAGCAGTTTTTTAATTTGGTATGTACGTGAAAAAAATGTGCTTTAATAATAACATGAAGAAAGCATTAAGCATATTGCATCCTTTGGGAAACACTGCATTATATCAAAAAAACCTTAGAAATTTTAGTTATTTGTATTATATTCACATTATGAAACAATTTTATTCATGTGACATGGAGTATTGTTTTCATACTCATATAAATTTTAACTTTATTGCGAACTGCCTTTAATGTCGGAAACTTGAATATAATATCATTTGCTGCTGCAAATAATTTTTTCCGAATCGTATTTAAAATTAAATCATTTTTTTAATTATAAAATATATTTACAATATTTTACAATATTTCATTTTATTTAAAAGTTAAATTAGAAACACTAATTTACTTTTTTTTCCATTTTTTGCTTTGAAAAAGTAGGTTTCAGTTTGTAATTTAATTAAAAAAAAAGAAAAAAATGTATTTTATTTCATGTGTACTTCCAATGATAATCAACCTCAAACACTGAATTACTGCTAATATATTTTATCTTGCTGTTTATAAAACAAGTTGTTGAAAGAAAAGAAATACGGTGATTGATTGATTTATAGTCCATTTCTGCAGGCTTTAAACCAAAGAAACAGTTTTCTTCGTTTCAACTAAATGCATCGGGGTTTTGAAATCTCAAAAAGGCGGCAACTGTCTGTCACTCTGATTGACATTAGTTTAGATATAAAAAATATACAATATTTATAAATAACATGGTTATTTTTATAGCGCAAAAATTTATAGATATAATAAATCATTATCTTCTTTATGCATAGCTATAAAAAGTTATAAAATAAATCAATAAATGTAATCTCCAAAATGTCTATTGAAAAATGTGTATATAACAATTCATACTAACAAAAGTTAACATTTTAACACAATTTTAATCAAAAAGATAAACAATTATTGAATTAAAAGTATAATTTGCAAAATGTAAATTGCAAAATGTAAAATTGTAAAAATGTTTTAATTTGACGTGTTGATTTTATGTTCGAAGCGGCAAAATAAGCAAGTAATTTACATCTAAACTGTTGATTTATGGTAATCAGATCGAATTTACGTTTATACAGAAAAAAGTGTCGAAAGTGAGTGAGAGGAAAAAAAAAGTAAAATTGATGCATGACCCAGATAGCTTTTCAGTTAATGAAGTTGTACTTTTAGTAACACCTATTAGACAAACTAATTGATAAAATGAAAGGGAACATATAGAGATAGAATGGCAAATGATGTGGCTGGCATATTTAGTCGTAACAGTACCAACCACGTGTTAGCTTCCTAGCTTTCTTCTCTCTTTCTCTCTCTCTTACTCTGTCTCTATCTCTTTGTCTGTTCCATTAAAGTAGAAATTAGTCGAGAAACTGGCGCCGGAATACGCATACGAACAAATCCTTTTATCGTATGTTCACGATCTTTCCTCTTCCTAACGACACAAAACGTAACACTCTACAAACACTGAGCTATATATATTCATTGCACAAATAGTTTTGCCCTAATGTTGATCGTTCATACACAAATTTAATGTCTGCTCAACGTTACAAATTCAATTTTAAACTTAACTATTAATCAATGCTGAATAAAAGGCTAATAAAAATTACTATATTTATAATAAAAATTACTATACCATTTATGAGTCTGAGGACAACTCGATATCAATGTAAAAAAAAACATTATAAAATAATATAAAAAATATAATATAGTATAGTGAACATTGTTAAGTTACATTATAGTTTCTATTAAATCCCGTGATAAAAATATATATCTATCATATAAATTTGTTTACTATACCATGTACTAGTTTTTTCCATAAAATATAATTATTTTCTTCGTAGATGTCGAGTTGTCTATTCAGATTCATAAAAATTAATTAATTATTTAATTGAATTTCTTTCAAATTAATAAGTAGTTATTCATGTGAAAGAAATTAAAATCCTAACTAAAAATTTTTTTTAATTATATTTAAACTGCTATAAATTCGTAATATATTATTGTGTTCATCAATTTATAATAGTGTACAATTATTATTAGTTATCTTTTAATAGTTAATTCTTTAATAATACATTAGTTTGTAAGAGCCATGCTAGACCCATGTTAGGCATTAACTAAATTTAAACACTGCCTTAATAAGGTTTCCATTTCAAGTCATTCTTCAATTTACAATTGTGAAAAAAATGTTTCTCCGCCTTGTCGTTTAATTGAGTTAAAATGAAACTGTAATAAAATGTATAAAAGATATATGAAAAGTAAAAATAAAAAGTACAATACTTATATTTCACTTAATTAAAAACTTGGCTTTTCAAGAGTATTTTTTTTATTGCAAAAGTAAAATTTACTGCAAGTTTACCGCATAAACTTTTGAACATATATTCTTCAAAGTCTCAGTTATTCTGCTTTCTTGTAGAAGAAAAATGCGACTTTTCGTCGATACTAAGCAAACAATTTCTACTTTCGTTCGGTGATGTGACTTGCATTAAAATCGCGTAATTAAATTGCATTTTTATTAAGTAATTTGTCTAACAGCATTTCAAGCTTCCAATATCATTTGTACATTAAACTTGTACAAACTGTCGATGCAACTTTAACGAAGCTCTGTTTCTTTTGTATATGCTTTAAAACCATTTTTTTGTGTATGTTTTTTGTTATTCAACTGTATTGCAAAATTGCTTTTTTTCGCTCATGCTCTTTCATCATCATAAAAGTTATATCCCAACAATACAATGTGATATAAAACAGAATGTATTATTTATTTTATATATAATATATATATATACAAAGAAAGAAATAATGAAAAACTTTATAACCGCGAATATTTTGTGTGAATTGTCATTAAGTTACAAAATAAAAGCGCCTAATCTTTCGTTGCAAAGTTCTTTCGAAATTACGTATATAAATGCAAGTTTTTCATCAAAATGGACCGAAATTCGACGGCGCTGTTAAATTTTTGTGTAATTAAATCAACTTCTTTTGTTAGGTGAATGTTACTTTTTTGAACGATGTGAAATACACCAAAATGCAAAATATTTTACGCTTGAATGAATGATTTTGCAGAAAAAAAAGAAAGAAAACAAAAAAAGAAATAAAGAGCGGTTATGCGGTCAACACAATACATCTGCTTGAAATTACGCTCATTACGAATTTATTAAGTACATTTAATCCCACGTGGAGAAAGAAGTTTAGTCACAATTTTTACCGTTAAACAAGGACGCAGGGTGCGAGGTAACGCGAGGGGTGGGTGAAACTGAGAATAACGAGGAATTAATAAAACAGCTATGCAAACGTTATGCATGTACACCAAAACTGATTAAATTGTTTTACTGTAGTTTGGACCTTGTAAGTTTATATATGTGCATATAGAAAACGTGATTCACTTTGATACTTCACTTTGCTTTGGAATTACAAAGCGATTTGCAAACAACAAATACCACAAATCGTTTTTTATAAAACAAAAACAATAATTAAAGAAATTATTTTTATGTTGTTATTAGTATTTTTTTAATTAAAAAAATTTTTTTTTCTTCAACTTTGCTGAGTTTTTTTTCAAAAGCTTAATTCATTGTAAAATGATATTATCAATTTTTATCTAATTGGCTATAAAAATCTAATTGCTTTTTTAATTTATGTAAAAATGCGTGTTTTAAACAAATAAGAATTGTCTATAATTTAATTTCTGTTAAAAGAATTCTGGGAATAATTTAAATGAAAAAAGTAAAATAAAATACAAAAATTAAAACATTAAAAATTGTAATTTTTCATCACTTCATTATTATTAATATTAAATCTGAATGATCGCCAGTATAATAATGTTATTTTATTAATGAAATATCGATCTTTGTTGACATTAAACGACAAATGAATTTATTTAATATTCATCATGTATTAAACTTTTCATTATAAATGTTTGACATTATTATTTAATAATTTAATAAAATATTTAAATTATTGATATAAATTAAATTAAAACAAACTATTGATTTATAACTTCATATGATGTATTGATTGATTACAATTAGTGTAATAATTTATTAAGTTTATATTAATATTCAATATAATTTTGTATATTTTGTTTCATTGTAATTAAATTCTTATCTTTTCATTTTATTATTACTTATTTAATGACAAAATTGCGAAGCATAATACATGTGCGGAGAAACTCAATTGAAAAGCTCAATTTTTGTTCATAATGAAAACTGAAATGAAATAATTAATCTTTGATTTATAATTGTGCATCTTTCTTGATTTTAAAAAATACAAAGTTTGATTGATTAATTCATGCATGCCCTTCATTATTTCATTATTTTAGTATTTTATTATAAATTTTTTGTTAATATAATAACCATTATACATTCCTTTGAGTTTCAATTTTTATCTCAACATTTTCAATTTGTCTTCATTATTTCTGCTTATTAATTAAAAAAATATTAAAATTAATGTGAAAAGTTGTTTCACATTAATTTATTTTATTTATAATATTAATTTTAATATGTATAGTTATAATATTTAATTATTATGGATAGTTTTTTGTTTCACAATTGATGTTTTTGATGTTGTATAATAAGTATCATATACACTTTATTTTACATATTTTAAAAACTTAAAAGAAATACACACATAATTTTACATTTTAAATGAACATGTGCTTTCAGCTCTTTTGATACATCTCTGTGAAGAAATTTATTTTTACAGAATTCTGTCATGAGCACTTCCTTATACATTTTATACGAAAAATTATTTAAAGTCAATGGCTAACATTTTTTTTAATTTTTTGTTTGTAAAAAAAGCAAATAAGTGCAACGTAATTTTTACCAAATAATAATAATAATCATTTCTTCAAAATTATTTCATGATAGAAAATAATATTAATGCATGTTTTTAATGTCATTAAAGTTGAGCGAAAATCTGTTTATTTATTGTAATTGTTCGCATAATGTAAAGTTCTTGTACTTATTCTATAATCAGTTCTCTCTATAATATAAATTCATACGCTTTTAGTATTTAACAGTTCAGTACCTTTGTGTGTAAAACTAGAAAATATATTTTGCTTGAAAATAATGAATTACGAAATTTCAGTATATATAATTCAATATTTAAAATAAAATAAGTAAACCTAATTATAGGATGCCTTAATTATAGGAATTTACATTAATTTTTCATGTTGCTAAAATATGTAAACACGTATATAAATTTGAGTTTATTCTAGCTAACATAAAACAAGTTGAGAAATCCGACTATATTTACCTAACTTACTTTATTTAAACCTAGCGCATTTTAGGAGAAAATAAAAAAGTTTTAAAAAAGTTGTAAAAAGTTACTAACTGAACGGTAAAGTGCCCTACCTAAGTGATAAACTGCTCGTAACGAATAGTGACGTCAATGTCACAGATATCAAAAACGTCCAACGAAATACAATAAAAGCCCTAAAATGTCTCATTTTCCAAGATAAACATTAAAACTATAACGAAAAATGCACCAAGTACACATTTTTTTCATTTAACTTTACAACATATAATAATAATATAATGTAAAGAAAAACTAATTTAATTATGGTTTAATTTGTGTTATTTACAGCGACAGACAGGACCCGGAGCCGATGCCAATGCTTGAGCGAATGAAGATGGAGCCAATGGTTGAGCCAATGGTTGAACCAATGGTTGAGCCAATTGTTGAGCCAATGGTTGAGGACAAGTGAGAGGGGGCAAGGGGTGCGAGCGGGGTGCAGCCCACCCTTCGATTTCGCCGCGTCCTCCCGCACCCTCGTGATCAAGCGCAACATCAGCCGAATGTCTCGGCCTCAAGTGGAGACCGCGACGCGACTATTCGGTGGCGGAGTAGCAGCGGCTGTGATGAGAACGCCAATGAGCACGGGAACGGGAACGGCAACGGCAACGTGAACAAGTACGATGAGCAGCAGAGCGCGGACGGGCCGAACACAAGTTCGCTACTAACACATGATCAACATCTACAATGTCAACAACACCATCATCATCAGCAGCAAATGCGCCACGCGGATGCAACGATTCATCAAAGTCAACAGCAAGAGCATCAAGAGCAGCAGCTCACAACATTCGGCAGTTTCATCAAATTGCACAGCATCCATAGCGCACTTCGCGCCACCCTACGCGCGGCCACTTCCGCCGCCGCCGTCACCTACTTATGACGCAATCGCGATTTTCATGGCCATTACGCTCCCAACGGGGATCAGTGAGTTTCAAACACCAAAAAACAGTCGTCGGTTTCACACAAACAAAATACCAATACACACAGAACCACTAACATACTGAAATCCAATCTAGCACTTGAAAGTAATTTTTTAAAAACATAAAGTCAACTACATATGTTTTCGCAAAAACCAAAAAAACAAGTAATGTTTAGGCACAGAAGGCCAAGATAGAAATTAGTAATTTCTAAACCAATGGTAGTATTTAAGAGTTAAGTATTACAGGGTATAATATTGTCTATTAATGAATCATTAATACATTTTAAGTTTATCTTGTTATTATTATGTTAATAATTTTTAAAGATTGAACTTCCGATTGTCGGAGAGGTAAAGATTGCATTTTTTTGAATTACTGAAAATTATGTAGAAACTTTTTACTTTGTTTGTTGAATCAAATTTTGTTTGTTTATTCAAATTCATTTAATTTTTTGTTGATTAAATATGTAGATGAATTATAAGTAACGTATTTGATGTAAATAGAGCATCTGAATCGAATTATTGTTACTCAGTCAAATTTTACAAATTATGCTAATTTTTATCTTAATCCTTTTGTCTTCTATGAGTATATGCAAGTTCAGTTATTGTTTGAAACCGGTAATTAAGTTAGTTCTATTTTTATCAGTGCACCTTGTTACTGCCCTAAGGTAGAGGCTTAAAATTGAACATGAACATCGAAATTGTCTACCAAAACCGGGCGCATCACTCTATTATATTTATTTTACTTTTTTTTGTCTACAGCTCGTCTTCGCCAGCTCTAATTTCCTGAGTTCTTTATCTTATTACACCCAATTAACTCATCTAATTTTTGTTTTTGTTTTGTTATTGTTGTTTGTAATGGCGTCACGTTAATAATGTGATGTGACGTTAATACTTATGTTCTATAGACATGTTCTATCAAGTCAACTCTTCGACTAGATTCACATCTTTAATGACGTCTCCACTTAGTTAATTGGAGCTGATAAAATGGAGTCAGTGCACCACAAAGGGGCGCTACTTTATTGGCTCGTTCAGCACTCCTTTGTTCCAATTCAATAGCCAATACAAATTAATCATGCATTCTATTTGTTTGAAGCTAAGAGCAAGAGTTGATTGTATAGTACTTTAGAGGATACACTGAGAATGGAGAACTTTATGAGCAAACAGGATTTAAAAAAAAAGAAAAAAAAAGAAAATAGAAATACTTATATATTTATCCTTGTATAAGTTTGGTTTATCGCTTGTTGGTCTCTGTTATGAAATACATTTTGTTTAATCATTTACTTTCGTTGATTTCTTGAATGCATTAAAAAAGAATGTGCTTGCTTGTTACCTTTATTTCTTCACTGTTCATTTCATTTAATACCTTTTCAAAATCTGTTCATTCGCAAGAAAGATAATGTATCGATAAAAACGACAAAATTTGAACAACTCAATTCTCAGTGTACATTTGTATATTACTTGTAATTTATATTAGCTAAAAAAAAAGTACAGTCTACTTTATGCAAGAGAGAAGATTTATTTATCTGTGTAACTAATTACGTTATACAGCAAGAAGTGTTTGGATGTTTGACGATGAGTCTTATGCTTCCCCACAGGTTAACGAATGTCGTTATCAAAATTAGTTTCTTTTACTAGATACGAACAAGTAGCTCGTTGGTAGCCATAAGTTGAGAAAGCAATTCGCCGATCTCTTCACTTTATTTGCGTCTAATGAAATACAAAATACTTAACAAAATGAGACGTATTCAGTAGATACTTGAAAGCTAATTTTGAAAATAACGCTCGACAGTGATATTTAGTGAACTAAGCTTGAATAAGAGAGAAATCGGGGGTGGGAAGGGAAGGGAGGGAGGGAAATTAAATATCCGCTTTGACAGTGAGATGTTTGCATTCCTCGAAATCATGTTATTTTGTCATTATACATGCTCTTTAATGCTGACACACTTATACACATACATAAACACATATATACATACATATATTCATAATATATATACATATACATATATCTACAAACATCAACCGATGTTAACTGCGCGTTTCTGCTGTCAATAAGTAAATTATTGCGGACATTTGCTCCATAATTGTACATTATATACAAAGCATGTAAAGCATATATACAAAGATAATGTACATTCTTTAATTTTTTGTGTTGCTATATTATACATATATATATTACATACATGTTAAGTTTTCCTGAGCTGAGCTGTGTTTTTTTTTTCAGTTACGTTTATTTTATCATTTAATAGTCGTTTCAAGTTTAACTGTTGATTATTTATTTGACGTTCACGTTCATTCAATTGATATCGATTTATCGTTATACAAGCGGGGCAATATTACTCAGTCAGGCGAGTTTTCGGCTATTATCGGTGTCCCGACTCCACCAATTTGCCATTTTATCTTTCTATTTTGTCTTAAAGCAAGAAAATAGATCGCGTGTTAACGTGTCTTAGTAAGATGAAGTTGACATCGATTCAACTAATTCTCACACCATTGTTCGGTGTTCTAAAACTTTTGTTTCATTCTCCCCTTTAAGCCCTTTTTCTCTGACTTCCCAAAGAAGAGCAGCAGTATTGCTAAATTCCGTTACACCATGCTTTCAGAATTCATGAACAATCGAGCACAACTATGCTTGCCTCTGTAATTGACAATAAGAATATAGCAATATGAATTATTATATAAGCATAAATAAAATGATCCGATTGCTTTTATATTGGGTATACATTTTATACTATGAAAAAAACACCAAAAAAATAATATTCTCTTGTTTAATTTTTTTGTGTATAACTTTTATTCTTAGATTGAAATTTATGCATTTTTAACATGAAAAACGATCAATTCTAATTAGAATATAGATAGTACATTATAATATAGAATATAAATCAACGCTTCTTACGTAAGAGGTTACATCTCAAATTTGTTACTAAAAAAAATAAAATATAGGAGATGTATCCTTTTGTATACAATATTTGAGATATAACTTTTTACGTAAGAAGCTTGGAAATAATAATGATAATAACGAATATAAAATATATAAATAAAAAGAACATCAACGAATTTTGTATTATACTGTATTAAAATTGTCAATCGTTCAATTAATGTATCAATCACCGGCTTACCGTAAACATCAACGATACCATGTTAAAATGGTATATAATGAAATATAATGAAAGGGCAAATTGTTGGAGTCGCGCGCACTGTCACCAATAGAAGCGCGACGATCTCTTTGAGACGACGCTTTTAAGTTCGAAGCATGACTTTGCATGCGCTTTTCAATCGCGAAAGCAATAGAAAAACATGAAAAAGAAAAAAAGTGATGAAGAAAGAGAGAAAAAAATAAGACGTTGTACGTTACTAAGGATATAACTTAATTTGTCCCTAGAATTAAACGAAATGGACACAAATGTTAGCGTGTTTTGTTGTACGGGGGGATTATGAAATCAGTATTGTTACGTTTACTTGCACGGCAATGAAATATGTTCCAGCATTACGAGCTGCTCGGGAAAACGACATTCTGGCCAAATTAGTTTGGCCGGCAAGAAAAAAAAAGTCACATATTTCGAGTCTTAGCCCTCGATTTTCCCGTAGCTTTGGTCCTACTTATATGGATTAGGACCACCCAAGTTGAGCCTCAAAGTAACAGCGCGTCTCGCAATAAAGGGACCATTCATCAACGTTAACCAAAAGGGCTTTACGTATATCATGGAATGTTCATCTTTGATATTTAAATTATTCGCAATAGCGCAAACTATTCCTGAAATATTATAGTATGACATATTTTCTTATTACATTGTAAATATGAAATTTAATTTTGTGTTTGAATGATTTATATTAACTTTTGTTGTGCATTATATTTGTTTGTTTTATTTTTTTTAATGTAATAGTTAAACAAAAAAAAGATTCTTATGTAGCTATAAAGAAAAGAAAGTATACAATTACAGCTAAGTGAGTGGAAAATAATCTCTTCTTCTTTGACAAAGAAAAGTAATCTTCTTCTAATGAAGGTAATGAAATTTTCTTGTCTTCTTTTTTTTAAATTACAGACATGTAAATGGTACTTATATATTATATATGTAAAAGTACCATTATATATATATATATATATATATATGCGTGGTTAAAATTGATGAAAATCTCAAGTTGATAGACTTTGTTGAAAAAGTACATTATGTGCTTAAAACCATAAACTGACAAAACCATTTAATTTTGAACAAACATTTTTATATTGCAATTCAGAAAATGTACATAATTGTTTAAAGATTAATCATTATTTTCCATATCCTCAACATAAGATGTACAAATTTATTTATTTATTGATTAGCAAATTACAAATATAAAAATAATTTATTTGTTATGTTAACAAATTTGAGTTTATTGAATTATATATATTGTATTATAATATATATATTGAATTGTTAACAAATATGAGTAATCAATTTTAAAATGTTATAAGTTCTACTATTACAATTCATATTGTATTATTAACATCAAATCTTCCATGTAATATACACACATCTTTCCATACGAAGAAAAGAAAATGTTACGCGATATTTTTGGTCAATATTTTGCGTGTATTTAAATATACTTTTTGCGTATATCAGCAATTGTCTCAATTAGATCGAATTGACGGGAAACTTTTAACACATTTACTTGTGTTGTATAAAAGATATCGAATCGATAAGCAAGATATTATACATCCAAAAGTCTTTTAACATTTGGTTCCATTTTTTGCGAGAGCGCGCTTTAATTCCGAGGCGTCATCCAGTCTTCTTTGCGTGTGTGCAGTAGTTAGATTTTGTAGCAGTTGTTCAGTGCAATCTCGACTGGCGGCGTTGTTGTTCATAATGTTATTGTTAAAGTTGTTATATTGAGATAAGTGAGAGACGAAAAGAAACCAATTAGCTCCGATAGAAGAAAAAGTAAGCAAAGCTTTTTTTCTTTGGTCTTAAGTTGTAAACTCACTGATCCTCTGAGTGACACAAGTTTAAATTTTGGCGGCGGAATACAAGTCATGGCACATTCTCGATGAACAGATAAGTAAAACAAAAAACAAAAAGAAGAAAAAAGCAGTGACAAAATAAACAAATAAACATATACAGACAGAATGAATAGTGAAAGAAAGAAGAAAAACAAAGAAAAAAACAAAAAAGAAGAAGAAAAAAAAAGAAAAAAAAACGATGAGAAACGGCTGTGACGCGCTCAGTGCGGTAGATAACGAAGCCGTGAGAGCGCGAGGACGCAACGTTCGGACGAAGAGAATCCAAGAAGCTCCAAAGCGATTTGTTACCGCCTAAGCTCGAGCGCGATGCGACAATTGCGCTCGCGCCCACCCCGTGATTCTTAGCGCAATAATTATCTAATTATTATTAACGATAAATGAGTAATAATGATTAATATATTCCGTAGCTTAAACAAAACAAATATATTAAATGAAAAATAACATTTGAATTTAAAGTCGAAGGTGGACAAAGCGAGCGATTTATGGCGATACCGTAGGAGATCTTATATTACTGGTTAAACGTTAGGTTTATATAGTGTAATCAAATAATGGGTTTACGATGAATAATAATATTAATGATAAACGTAATGTGGATGCAAAGAAGTTAAGAAACAGAAAAAAAAAGCTAGACAAACAATGAATAGAGCAAAGTTTGACGTTCGATGTCGGGGAATTATAAAGTTAAAGGCCGTGGAGCTATCGAAATGTTTGTAATGTGTGTTCGCTCTTTTGCGAAAACTAGATAAAATTGGCTTGGCTGTGAGCTACGACCGCAAACATATATAATGACGAGGCAGAAGTGAATTCGTGTACGATCGCATAACAAATACCATACTAAACGTCAGAGTTTTCAGGATTAAGAATTAAGATGAGAAACAAGTGTGCAAGAGTTAGGAGAAATTGTGAATAATCGAGTGAAAGAGTGCGAGAGAAAGATAGAGAGCAAGTGATAGAAAAAAAGAGAGCGCGAGAGAAAGAGAGAAAATAAGCGAGATTTTATTGTTTTTTAGGATTAAAATTAAGAAGGCAGATCAGCCGGGAGGCTGATGCTTGCCTTTCCGGGATATAAGGGTAGATTTCACATTAGATCAGCCTAATATATAAATATATATAAATATATTATATTAAATATTTCGAATAGAAGAAACTTATATATTATTTGTTGGAAGAGAATATTATTATATTGCATACATATTTAATATATATGTATATGTATACATATATTATATATATTATATATATTTAGGATATTTATTTGTTGATTTGATGATGATTATGATGATAATGAATATATATAACGATTTTATAAAAGGCCCAAGTAACACTGGCCTAGCAAGTGAGAGAGAGAAAGCGTTATACGATTGTCAACCATGTTATTAATGATAATCGTCAATCCGATTCGTTTTATTGAACGAGTGAACGCGATTATTAAACGTTAGCCTAATCGCGTCGTCCTAGTAAATCAAACAACCTTTTTCCATTTCATATATTCCGTTTGTTTGAAGAATGTATTTCTCGATCGATATTTGTAAAGAAAATATGTCTACAAATATATTATATATGAAGAAAGACAAATATTTTCGACAAATTCCGTTTACGTTATTAAGTTATGCTTGTAAAATTGTGATAATTTGTTCAACAAAAAGTGTTAAACATTTGCTAATTTGTCTTCAAGAAAAATACATCTGAATTATATTGGGACTATGTATATTTAAAGTATCTTTTGATCGTTTGATACTAGGGCTAATTGTTATTTAAGGCGCGCTCCAATTGCGTTGCATATGTTGTAAATAACATACATATGTTGTACGTACATCTGTTAATGCACCATTATACCAACGAACGAACCAATACGCAAGTACGTAACAGACAAACACACATATATATATACATATATATAGAAACACATATACATACACTCGACACATGTACGTACATCAACCACGAATATACATGTAAAGGTGACGATGGACATGGACGACATGCATTTTGATGTAATGCCTGACACACATCGAACACCCTCATTTTAATAACACGTAGACGCAAGAAGAAAAAGGAAAAAAAAAGAGTAATTCAGCAGAGGCAGAAATATGCTCGTGCTCCGTTATAAGTAAATAGCTAACAAAGGAATTACGGAGACATGATGACGTGTCCCCGAAATGACTTATTTGCGTTTCACTTGCAATTGTTATTTTGTGTAATATAAGCTTCTAATGTTATATCATCTGTTGCGTGCACGTCACGATTCATGCCTCCGATTGATTTCTGTGTTAATTTTATGTATTACTACAGATTGTACGTTTGTTTTCAAAATACATTAGAATTTGTTCCTGATTTGTTGAATTCAACTTTTATCATCACGCTATCAATCATTTTTTCCATATTTCCTAGGATTTTTGGTTTTGATTCTTATCAAAATTAATCGATTACACATACTGTATACAAATGTAACAACTTATAGTTTTCTATACTTTATTTTGTTTTATTCTATTTGAAGCTTTCTTTTTAATACTCTAATCATTTGAATGTTCAATTTTTTCGAATTAAGAAAGAATTAATAATTTTGATAGAATGACATTTTAATTCCCAATACTGTTAAGCGTCGATCATTGTCAATGTTTGATAACAATTTACATAAAAGGTGAGTGTTTCATTGTAGCGGCAGAAAAATGCACTATTGCAGCCAAATAATCGATGGAAAAAAAAAAGAAATTGAGGGTTATTTTAAAGGCGCATTTAAAAATATTAAAATATAAGAAGAAAAAAGTCAATAAAATGTATTAACTTCTTATTGATAACATCGAAGTGATATTGCATTGCTAAGTGCATTTTTTTATAAATTATTGATCCTAAAAGTATTTCGTTTATAATAGTTATTACTGAATCACATATAATGTAAGTAAAAAATGGAAAGTCTATTTTCGTTTAATAATTTAATGTATTCTTTTGTTAGATCAAATTTAATCATTATAAATTAACTTTAATGAAATGTACGATGTTATTATATCACACACGTGTTAATTAGCATATATAATTTTTGATTGCTTTCTCAATTTTACAAAAAGATGCTTAATTACATTTTTAAAATCACATTTATAATACTTTATGTAGATAATTTCGTGTATTTTGCATTAAAATTTCTACTTACATGTTGATATAATGTAATAAATATATTATCAAAGAAATAAAGCAACATAAGGTAACTAATTTAAATAAATTTGTAGATAAAATTGCTATTGATTTTGACAGGAGATTAATTGAAAAAAAGCCTCACGATGAAAATTTGGTTTGAATCAGCATTGTACATTTTGTTTGACTAACGAAAAACATTAATTGAAAAATGGACTACAAAATAAGTCAACTTTTATTTAAGTGATTCACAAACTTTTAAAGCTTTGTAGTTTTAGTAGTTTATATTCGTACAACATTTAATGTAATTAAACAAGTGTGTTTGCACTTAACTTCAATAGCTCGAAGCCTTTATGGGATCAGTTATTTTTGTGAATGGATTTGGGTTTCGCATTAAACATGGATTTTGGCATCGATGAAAATCTGTCCAAGAATAGAAAACCAGATGTGAAGTTTCCATTCTATCCGTCGTGCTGTATATCTTTTTCTCTACGTTTTTGTGTTGAAAGAGAAAAGTTTCAATGGAAAAGAGGACATGAAAGTTATCTTGTCAAAGCTATCGTTACTGTTAAAGAGTAATAATAATATAAAATTTGATCTTTGTATTTCAATTAATTACTTTAATTAATTCATACTAATTTCATTACATTTTACTATAAAACATAAATAATATATAATTCTTTATTTACAGATTGATTATGTCAATTAGTTTAACACGAATTTGTAAAAAAAAAAAATGTAAAGTCTAATTTCATCGTCATCTTTATCAAAATGTATAAAACCCCGAACAAATATAATCATTATATAAAAGTGCAAAACGATTGGAGCTTCATTACATGTGGAACATGTTTTTCCAAGCTGCATCGAATAATGGCATTTTGCGCTTTTGTAAACAAATGCGAAAAAAATAGTCAGTGAAACAAAAAATAAAATGAAAGAAAACTTGAAAAATAACATGTCAAAAAAAAGAAGAAAAAAAATTTAACGAATCGAACGATTGAGAGTTCTTCTAAACGTTGTTTAAAGTAAATTTTGAACAATCTTGTGGCATTCAAAATTTTCATGTTTTTTATAACTGTATACATAGTGTCAATCCAAGTAATTTTACTAGACGCTATTTTTCCAATTCGTGCTGATTGATTTCAGTCTGTAAATAGTTCTGAAGCCTCAATGGATTAAATACCCGAAAGAAGAAAAAAAGTAATTAAAGAAAAAAAAAAAAAAAAAAAAAAAAAAAAAAAAAAGAGAGAAGAAGATGAAAGAGGAAAACATGAATAACAATATTAGAATTACAAAAAAAATTGTCTTGTGATGGTGAAACTGTGAAGCGCCTATAAATTAGTTGATATGACTAGCGATCAAATGACAAAAAAAGAGAGCCAAAAGGGGCAGAGTGCTCGAAGAGCGACAAATCGGTCATTAAACTTACTTCGAGATCGACGTTTGTAACATCACTTTTGTTAGTCCAAATAACATCAATTTTTGTTACTTCTTAATTAAAAAGAAAAGAAACATACGAAAGTGCAAAGACGACACGAAAAGTATCTCATCATTTTCTTATCAATTACTGATAGTATCTCATTACACGAAGCATTTGTAGACTAAGAAACTTTTCTTTATACAGTAATTAAATTAAACATTTTGTTTCAATTAATTTGTTGGATTTGTTAAAATTAAATTTTAATTTCAATGAAAAATATTCTTTCATAATTTGTTAAAAACATTTGTATATTTTTGTAACTATTATACATTGCAATTTCACCCATTTTCAAAATAATGAAAGGCTCTCCATTTTTACAAATTCTTTCTTTGTTCGACGAAAAAAAAATATAAACGCCTTCGACACCATTATCTATTTGTTATATATATTTAAAACATATATATATACAAAAAATACATACGTGCATATTATTTAGCTTTGGTATTATTGTAAATGAATAACAATTCATTGCAAATACTAATTCTCATAATTATATAAACATTTCTCTTTACACTTTCATTGCCGTTCTTAATTCAAGTTGAGATTGTTTTGCATATAAATTTATGACTCATTGAAACATTGAAAAAGGGGCATTAGATACTACTTAAAAATACCAATAGAATAAAATAGCTTGTAGATCATTAATTAGACATAACCAGTATAGAGTTTATATTCGTTGCCTGCATAATCAAGATATAGTCATGTAACGTTATTAACATAATCATTTAAATGCTTGTTGAACGAAATCATTATAAATGTGCCAAGGTGTTGGAGATTCAGTTGAGAGGTCTACTTTTCTGCAGATATAAATTAAATATTTTAAAAAGTTCCTTATGTATTGATAATACATAAAATAATGAAACACAAGCTAAAGAGTTTTTTAAATTAACTTAACTTTTTCACTTGTTTTTTCATTGTTTTCTGAAACTGAAAAATTAATTTATATACATATATATATATTTATTTCTTTATTTTTGTAAATTTTCTTTTGTTACTGTTTTCCCCTCCTCACAAATACAATCATTACAAAAATGGGCCAATCTGTATCCAATGCGCAAAATATGTACGTATGTATATGTATACATACAATTACATATATGGTAGTTATATATTTAGATACATACAAAAATAGTCTCCAACGAAAAGTGGTTACAGCGATTGATAAGCGGTACCAAATAGTAAAATGGTACGATTATTAATTTAGTGGAAAAATAAGAAAAAAAATTAAATACAAGAAAAAAAAACACAGAAACCAACAAATAGTTTTAAAAGACGGTGATTATGATGTTGACAATTCATATGAATCGTGATATGACTTATAGTTCTTCAGGATCTATCACAAGGAGATATATAAATTGAGATAAAGGCAAACTCGATTCACGAAGTGTACTGAAAAATGAGTTTTAAAAGAAAGCAAGTCAGAATTGTACAATTGCAAAAAGAAGCTTCATTAGGTGACAATAAAGACAATATCTTAAAGTCGGCGACATTGTAATTTACTTTGTGTCTTCAATGTAATGTGAATATACAATGTTGTAAGTAAAAAATTGGAACCACGTTGTAAATGCGCGACAATTGCATATAAATTGATTGTCTATGTTGGCTTATCTGTGAATTCCATTCGACAAAATGTATAATGATTTTAAACTCTTTGTTTTTCAGTACACTGAAGAAACAGGAAAATGCGAGTAGCGAGACAGTATACAGGAGAAAGAGTGAAAGAAAAATAGTGAGAATGAACGAAAGAGAAAGAAATAATATATGTATAGAGAGCAAGGGAGAAAGAAACAGAAGAACGTGAGTGGAATAAACGTGAGTATGAGCGCACTCGTCACAAGTAACATACTCCATGCCTTAACGATAATAGATAATAAATACGAAAGAGTAACGTCTAAGCCTAGTTAGATTGATTAAAGTAGGCAAATAAATATAGCTCTTAAGCCGTGCACACCGAATTTTTGATTCTCACGTTAAAAAAACTTCTGATGAAAAAAGGGGAAAAATAAAACAAAAAAATAATAAGAAAAAAAAATATACAAAAGCGATAGTCGACTTGTGGTATATGGTTTTATAACAGCAAACCAAATAGATTCAGAATTTTGTCGATATATGATTGAATATTATTGTCACGAACTTTATTTTTCATTGTGACTTTGCCTTTTTTTCTTGTTGAAACATTTCTGTCATGTTATTATGATTATTGTTATTGTTGTTGTTGGTAATGTTTATCTTTATAAAACAAGAAGAAATCAAGTTTACAAGCAAGAATGGCAAACCTCAAACAACGCGGGAATACTGTCTCTTCTGTCTGTTTAGAATTAAATTTGTGGGAAAAAAAACAAAGACTGGCGCATTGGTATAACATGAACTTTTGTTCCCGGCGAATTAGGTTTGCATTGGGTCAGTCTTGGAATTTTACTTTTATCATTATATGTATGTTTATAAAAGATTATTGCAAATAAACGCAGATAAATTCATGTCAATTGATATGAATGTATTGCTTATTAATTGTCCTTCCAATCCTTAATTCCTTTTATCACTATTTTAGGGGAAAATTCTATTTAAATTATTAAAATTTAATCATTACTATAAATTTGTTTTTTTTCTTTAATTAAGTTTTCTTTAATTTTAGTTCGTCTTTTCTTTGTTTCAAACAATTCAGAATTTGGTAATAAAAACATTTTACGGACGGAATTTTGATTCGATATAAAATAATAAACTTATAGTCAATTAACCTCAAGAATGCAAAAAAGTAGCATTTTTGAGCATTTTTTTATCTTTGTTTTAATTTATTCGTTATTAATTTCGCATAAAATGTTGTATCAGAATTTAATCAGCACAATTTGTTCTTTATACGTATTGTTTAACAAAACTAAACTGAAAATCGAATGAAAATACTACGAACAGTTTGAATATCGAAAAACATGGAAAATAAGTTAACGGGATAAAATAATTTTAAATTTATCTTGTGTAAACTGGGAAATATAATTTGAAATAGCAGCTGTTTATATATTTTAGTCTATGAAGCCATTTCTGAGCCATAGCTGCGGATCTTCTTCGGATATACCATTTATATAAAATTTATTTTATTATAAGTTTTCCATTGATAAGTAACGAAATACAAAAACGTAAAATTAAACTGTTTTTAATCGGATTTTTAAGAACTTGTTTGTATTACATGAAACAGGATACTTCGTAGTTTCGATTAATGCAATAAAAATTGTTTTCGATGTTTTTCAAAAAATCGTCATTTTTAAATTGATTTTCAGATGATGTGCTCTTAAAATGGATTTTACGTTCCACAATTTTCATTGAATCTACTTCATTGTATTTTAAAAAATAACCAACATTTTTGTATTATTTCTATATTTTATGTTTTATTTTACACAATTGCAAAATAGTATTATTTAAGTGATTGCAATACAAATATTTTACAGTGAGCAATCCCGGTTTTTGTACTTTAAATTAAAATTAAAATTATTTAAATTGTAATTTTATTGCAGAGATCAATATAATATGCGTAAGAATATTTTATAGAATGTAATTAAATTTATTTGTAGAATTAAATGGATTTTATGTTGATTGTGCAGAAACAAAAGTTTCATTTTAAACATTGTTTAAATTGTACTCAATCGGTTTTTTGAATTGTTTAATTTTCAAATTTGTAGGTTATTTATTTAACGTAATTTACATTCCACTACGCAGAATTTATTTGAAAATAAATACTGCCCACGTTGAGAAAAGTTTCAGTTGATTTAACGAAAATATAGTTGACTCAACTATTTTTAGTAACTTATCAAAATAAATTAAACATAATAATGCAAATAAAATGTCGTATTTAATTTAATTTTTCAACACTTATTATTATAGTATTAACTAATCTAATCAGTTATAAACTTTATTAAAACTTTCATGAAACTTATTATATATACACATATATATATTTTTTTTCTGTCAATAAACAATAAGATTATTTTGCCGCAGCATAGTACAAGAAATGTAAGTCATTTTAACTTAAAATGAAAGTAATATAAACCTTTAATTGTTTCAGCTAAAATTCTAAGCCGAATTAATTCAAACAAGTAAACTTGGATTCAGCAAAAACGTCAATATATATAGGACACAAAAGTTTTAGATCCCTGCTTTGTTTCGTTAATGCGGAGCCTTTGAACGCAGTTTTGTCGTACAGCGTTAAGTTCATTAAATTCAATATTTAAGAAGCATATCATGAAGGAGACTTTTCGCGTCTTCTTGGCTTAAATTATGCATATGCAAATTTAATTTTTGAATGCACTTTGCAACGCGTAATTACATTAATTATTCTTTCACTCGCGCTCGCGTGAGACGTTTTGTTCGTACACGATTACTTAAATTCATGCGTGTTTTATAATTATTAGGTTTCAACTTTTTTTTTTCTACTTAGCTGGCGTGTTTAACAGATGCACGCTTTTGAATTATGTTTCTATTTTTAAGTTTTATTCGTGCATATGATTTTTTTTGCATGTACTTGCATCGCGCTTTTCATTTTTGCTTCACAAACATGCAATTTGCAAGATTTATAGTTCATTAAATAGAGTTTTATCTAAATTGGCCACTGTCTGAATCTACGATGTCGAAAAGGAGGACACTTTATATCTAAGATATAAATTACAACTTCTGTATGGTGCGTATATATACTTATGTGCTGGTTTGTGTGTCCATAATATATTTTATCTATTATAAGAGCCAAGATTCGCACCCTATATTCAACATGAACGCTTAGAGAGTGAATCCGCACTATTATAGGGTATCGCTATATTAACTTTCATTACCTCGTCAAAAGACGTACAAAAATATTTATGCTCATGCGTGTGTGTTATGATAGTTAAACGAATAAATTTCCGTTAATGATATTATTATTTTGTTACTGTCTTAAATAATCGTAACACTTATCAAAGGTACGTTTTATATGGTCATTCGTTACTTTTATATTGATTTAGACTAAGTAATATGTCAGAGAGTCTATCTATATATCATACTATTATAATAAATGTTGCAGTTTTCGAGAAAATGAAAATACCTATCAGAACGAAATATATATGGCGAATATATTGTTAATATATTCTTAATTCATTCTTAATATATTTTTAATATCTTCTTAATATCTGTGGCTAAAAGGCAAAAACAGGTAACTCCATTTTCTGTACTTTTTAAATATGTAGCTTAATTTTGAATTTAAGCTTATAATTACATCAAATCCATCTGAGGAATGTCTTTCGAATACGTCAAAAAAAAGTAATTTACAAAAACATGTACTTTTTCAAAACTCCTAAATCGATATTTAATACATTTAAACTCACATTTTTTGACAAAAATGAAATGGAGTTACCTGTTTTTGCCTTTTAACCACAGATATATTCTTAATATATTTTTAATATATTCTTAATACATTCTTAATATATTCTCAATATATTTTTAATATATTTTTTAATATAGGAACATATTTTAAATATATTACAAATATATACTGACAAAAGTAAGCCTATAAAAATTATCATCTTTTCTGATAAATATATTCGTTTTTATGAAAATAATTCTCAAGCTTCGAAGACTTTTTATCAGAAAAAATGATAATTTTTTGGTTTTTTACAAGTATATCCCTATTTTGTCAGAAAGATGATACACCGAGGCAAATATTATAATAAAAATTACTATTATTCATTGAGAAAGTGTTGTATACCAGACTTTTGAACAAATTACTATAAAATATAATAAAAATTATTATATTGTGTTATATATTTTGTTTTACATATAATAGTAAATTGTGTAATAATTTGTTACAATTTTTATTATATTTCATAGCAATTTTTTACATATGTT
>JABFPJ010001269.1:0-27224 GCA_022817425.1 Gryon sp. ZL-2020 | reverse complement strand
TCCCACTCGTGAATACTTTTCCCACTCATGGCGAAAAGAGGTTAACTTTTCCCACTGAAAACACGTTGAGAAAACAGGCCACTTTTCATGCCCTTGTTGGAAAAAGTATCGTGTACGACTTGTGGAAAAAGCTGGCGATTCCACGAGCGTGTGAAATGACGTCACGAGCGAAGCGAGTGATGTCACACACGCTCTAGTTGTACAATATACTATTCCAATTTCATCTCCTATGATGCATATAATATATTAATTACTATCCCAAGATGGAAAAGTGTCTTACACTACACTTACACGGTACACTTTTTTATTTTCTTCAAATATGGGCGGTATATAGCTAATTACAGCTTTTGCAAAAATAAAAGGCCCTTATTATCTACTAGTTATTAATACATACTGCTAAATACTATCCCCTATCTCAAACACTAATAAAGTACTTACCTTGCACTTATGGTATAAAATAGTATGTATCATAAACAAAACAGCGATTATTTTTTACATCACTTTGTACTCGGTAATAATCGCTGTTGTTTTGCCTTTAATGCAGTGTAATATATCTGCTTCGTTTCAAAATGTGTAATAAATAATGCATACATTAGATACATACAGTGGATTTTAATTAAGAAAGACTGGATCAGACAAAGATTGGTATTGACTTTTCTGCCAACGGGCAATAAAATTTTCATTTCACCCGAGCCTAGGTTGAAAAGCACTGTACTTAACACTTTTTTGGTCCTGATATTATATGTATAAGATTTTAAATAAACTGTAGTAATATTTATTACGTACTTCAATTAAGAACGCATTTGTAAGTATGCAAACAGATGGATAATTTAAAACTGTTTTTCACTCATTCCGTCATTATTATTTATTAATTTTTAAATATATGTAAACATTTAATATTAACGAATATTTCTTCAGAAGACAAAAAAGGAATCAGTTAAAATAAATAATGTATATAATAAATACAGTTTTTATATTACCTAAGTATATATTATGAAAATATAAAATTGAAGTATGCTCAAACTGAATAAATAATGTTTATTTGAAATATAACTTAGAATGATAACAAACAAACTAAAATATTTACTAAGTGTGTTACATAATTGTACTTAAATAATAAATAAATTTAATTTTATTATTTGTAAATTGGTAAATATTAAATTTCAAATATAACACCAATTTGAAATAAAATCCAATTAGATTCGAAATTCTTTTTAACAGGGTTACCAAAGCACTTCTGGCGCATTAAAGGATAATGTGAGTTCGATAATGTGAAACGATACATTATAATAGAATTTATATTAAAAGAAATAGTTTATGTCATTATCATTTTAAATAAAATTGATACCAAAATAATTTTATTAAATAATTATTTCAGTATCATGAACTAAATAGAAAAAAGAAATAAATATGTACCTTTCTCTGACAAGAAAAATGACATAAAGTACTTGTTATTTAAATCAAAACAACTTATTTCTCACAATGATTGTTTTCTTAATGAATCGTTCTAAATATAAAACTAATCTAAAATTCTTTTGTAAGACTAAAAAAATATTATCAAACAAGAAAAACAGGTTCTTAACCCAAGAAATATTCGTTTAATTTAAGTTGTTTATACACGAAAAAGAAAAAAAATTACATGAAAGGAACGTTAAAAAATGAAAAACTTTTGTTTTAAACTTTCTTAAACGGACCACTAGTATAGTTTTTTTTTTTTTTTTTTCTAGAACACTCTGAATGCAAGTATACTAATTACGTTTTCATACTTTTGCACGTTTCGCGATAACAACCGTGCAACCTTTTGCATAGACTGCTTAATAATATCTTTGTTGTGTAATGCGATGCATTAAACGACCAATCGTTGGGTGCTTTATACAATTAATTACGTATAAAAATGCGATCGCGTGTCTTTCCGGTGTTTAATTTTGTGCCAGTATATCGATCAAGGTGTGGTCATTTAAATATATCCAAAATCTGTTGTCCAAATTCTTATTATTAATTAATAAATAAATAAACATACTAAATTATATAAATAATATTTTCTTAGTGTTGTAATTTTTTTTATTATTACAAAACAAAGAAAGATAATTATTTCGAAATGTGATTCGTGGATGATAAGAAATACCTTGAAATTTTATCCAACAAGACCCTAACTCTTACTCCAGTTTCGGGCATTTTACTAAACCGTAATCCGCGCTGTTTTAATCGCATATAAAACACGGCATCGAACCACCCACGGTTTTAAATTTCGTGTAAAGATCAACTTCGGAGTATACGCGCGAGAACTCTTTCCATCTTATGTTAGTCGTTTTTGATTCGCCGTAAACTCGTGGACATTGGACACCGATTGCACGAATGAACGTTCATTGAATTAACTTCAGTCATTGTATCGATAAATCAACGACCTACAGCGAATGACAAAACAAAACAACACGGATGTTCTTTGACAACAAGAACAACAACAAAAAACACACAAAATAAACACATCCACGTTGCTCGCTCGACAGTCGCAAACAATGAAAATCGATCAGACACTTGGCATCAAATTTTATTGCAACGTAATTATAGTGCGACTAAACGTCAAATGCAAATTCCAATAAAAGACCAAATTAAGTGTAATTTGCTACACCAAAATGATCGTTAAAATCAAAGTTTAAAATTGCTTCATTGTTTATTTACGATACAAAATTGTTAGTAAAATAACTGTGTATCAGTCGGGGGTCGTTTGCCTGAGCTTTAATAAATTTTGTTAGTAAAATAGTAATTAAAAAATGTTCTCGAAATTTTGTATATTTCAGTATACTTAACTTTCTTTCTTTTATACTAAAGAAATTTCAGTATACTTAACTTTCAGTTTACTTAATGAAGCGGCTAAGAAATAATATTGCTGCTATTCAAGATTTAATTAATCAAATATGTAATAATTGCTTAATATAGCCAAGTTTCGAATATGTAGAATTTACCTTAATTGCTGCAATAATGGGTATATAATTTCTCAATTAATTTCTTAACTACCGACAGTTAAGTAAAAATAGATAATTGAACATTTATTACTTCATTTTCTTACATTAAAATGCATAGCAATTCGAAATATTTGAAGTTAGAAACATGTGATAATCTCAATAGATTTGGCAAAATAATTTTAGTACTACCCGAAACTACAAACTAACACTAATTAAAGTTAGTTTGCTCAGTAGTTTATGTTCTATTACTATTTTAAAAAACAAGATATATGTTCAAATTTTGATTATATTTATTTTATTTATTTGAATGATATTATTGTTTTCACTATTTTTATTTAATAAAATTTAAATATTGATTATAATTCTAAAAACTGATTTTACTGTGCATTTCCTTTTATATCCAGTAAGTTAAAATTAAATTTTACAAATCACGACGATTTGAAGGTTCAATTCCTTTTCCAACCACCATTAGTTCTTCATTATCTTTGTTAATATTCTCTACCTCACATTTATCATGCACAATGTCTTTCGATAGTTCATTCACCTTTCTTTCAGCATCAGTCTCCGGTTTGATGTTCTCCTTTGAAGAGCCTGCATCCTCCCCATTTACTACCACAAATTTCAAGATCAATTTCGAATCATCGTCAGCTGTATTTTTTTGCTCTTTATTCGTGGAATTTTCACTGGGACGTTCAATCGGAGGTCGTTCATACGTGGTTTCTGGGCATCCAACGTGAGGTTGCAGAATCAGTCTCTTGGGGCTACGAATTTGCACGAGCAAAGGTTCATACGACTCAAAGTGGAAATCGTTAAAAGAATCTGGAGAATTTTGTTGACATGATGTTTGACATGATGGAATAATAATGGAAGATTTCGGGACACTATCTTTTTGTCGTCTTCGACGTTCGAATTCATTTTCCACTTGCACGATTTTACGTTTAATATTATTTAGATGATCCTCGATGACAGACCTTTGTAAACTATAGCATGCCAATGTTAAATTTCTTCTTTCATTAAATTCCTTCTGCTTTAAACAAACCATTAACTCGCGTAATTCTGCGTCCGTTTTCATTGATAAATTCTGTTCGTTTAATGGCTCTGCAAATTCAGCTCCTAAAGCTTGATTTTCCTAAAAACATAATTATCATATGAAAAGTCGAATAGAATATTGATTATCTCAATAAAAAAGTGTCATATTCTGGATTATATACCTTTTGTTACTCACTTTAAAATAAGTGAGTATTATGTATGTAGGTATATCATCTAGAATCTATGACTCCTGTAAAAAAAAGAAAAAAAAAGAATATTAAAAATTTATATTCGGTAAATATAATAAAATTATAATTCTTCAAATATAATAACCATAATTTTTTGGCTGAGATTGCATTCCACCCTAGCTTTCAATGCATTTATTTTCAGTTGAAGTAAAGTTAGCAGTGGTAAAATAATTGCCGGACACTTCATAGTCATATAAAGATTAACTATGGCATTTAACTGATGGGAATTTCTTGATTCTGTTAGTAGTTGTTCCTTCTGAAGTTCGTCAATTGCTTTTTCTGCTCGATTTATTATTTCCTCATCTGAATTATATATATTAGATCCCGGTATTCTCTTCAATAAAATTCTTGTTATTGCACAAGATATGACACCCCGAATGGATAAGAACTGTGAAGCTAATGCTTGCAAACTAATGGCAATAGGACAGCCTTTCTTCACACAAAATGTACCATCTCTACCCTGACAACACTTGTGTTCTTCTTGATTGCAAGTGGAAGAAGGCAATTGAGAACTTTTTTGACACTGATCATAAGTTGACTGTATTAGCTGATTAGTGCAATTGGCATTGGTATTATGACAGTCTTGTTTTGAAAAATTGCACATTGGAAACGGCAGAGGATATGGTAAGTAGGTCGTCTGCACAGTTGGAGGTTGTGGTCCATAGTACATCGGCGGCAAGCAAGGTTGAATTTGAACCATTGGAGGATTAGCTGGAGGAGGTAACTGCTGTTGCGGCAAAATAAAAATAGGTGTTGGATTCTCAAGGGAGCATTTAATCTGGTCCAAAATATTTGGACGATAAGGGTGATAGGGTTCCGATTGCTGAATACCACTGCTGTAGAAAGGTTGAGTCGGCGGATTGCGTTGATTACTGTTGAATAACTCGGGTGGATTCATGGGCATAGGTTGGTTTTGTGAAAAAGATGGAACTAGTAGCATATAAAACAATAATAAAATATATATTATAACGTTGATATTTGAATGTAAATAAAATTAATTATTTATACATTGTTTTGTCAAAGTTTTTTACTTACCTGGTTGATTCATTTTTAGGATAAATTAATTGGAACTTTTTAATTGTTTTTTTTTCTTCAGTTACTTGAATAATTTTGTTAATTTTATAATAAAATGTTACTTTATATACTTGTAAATTTAACTTTGATTAATTTAAACCGTGACAGGAATTTGTATGTTGTCAGCCGAAAGCGAATAAAGAAATGATGAATTTGTTGAAGAGTTCTTTTGTTTCAAACAACTGAAGTTTATAATTATCGTAATTCGATATTCGAAAATAAATAAATTTAAATTTTGAAATTACGTACATAGAAGTGAAAGTAATAAATGTAAAAGTGATGCAAAAAAGATACAATTTTTTAAATGTATTTATCTATGCACATTTCTATAATTAATGAGTAAGGTTACTTTATTTTGCTTGAAGGTATCACATAGCACAAGAGCTTTTGTCACAAGTGTAATGGATCTGTGCATTTACGCCCATTCATATGCCAAGGCCATTCATCAAACGAAAACCGAGGTGGGATAACATCTCGACGTGCACTTTTCGGCTGACAAACACGTGCCAGCTCTCACACCTGGACTTCCTGCTAGACATCTGTTCCCCGTGCCCAAAGCACAACAAACCATTACTCTTCTTCTTTTTCTTCGCTGACTCTGAACATGATCAACGAAAACGCGAATCATTGCACCTTTCATTTTCAATAGGATTTCCGCAACTTCATATTTCCTACATGATATGTTATGCTTTACTATGCAACAATAATAAAGCCTATGATCTGCAAATCAAAGACAATGATTTATTAGTTGCTAACTAAATATATATGTAATTCTTAACTTATATAAAGATAAAGCAATATACATAAAGCCGTACGAAACATATTAAATAATAAAAGAACAAATTCATATAATGAATTCAGATTGCAATATATTTAATAAAAATCAAATTTTGTACATAATTATTATGATTTTTGTATAATACACACTAAATTGTGTAATAATTATTTGTATAAAAGCAAACACAATATTTAACTTCGATATATGTACATTATTTTACAGATATAGAAATTCAAATGCATGAGTGTTTATTCTGAAGGCTCTATGAGTTCGTATTTTTCTGTTCGACCGCCTATGGATTTAAGTTCGGCTATCAACTCGTCCGGATCAATTTTCCGTGAAAATATTAAAGTTCGATTATTTTCTGGGCCGTAACTGTGAGATTTAACTCCCATTTGTTTTGCGATTCTAAAAATAAAATAAAATGCAAAACATTTAATACTATATTATTATTAAAAGATAATTTCTTTTACGAATTATTAACTTATTATTTAATATTAATAAGGAAAAGTTAAATTTAGAAAAATAATTACTGGTGCATAATAGCTCGTTCTTCCTTTGTAAATTCTGAAGAGAATACTAAATCCTGTTGAGATCTATTATTTACAAAATTGCGCACTAATTCGCGGCACTTCTTTTTTAGTTCCGCCATATTACTATTTTTTGTATGTAGGCCTAATCCTTTGCGACTCAATTGATGTTCAACTCTGCAAATAAATATATTTGTATATATATCTAAAAATTCCAATCAATAATGAATTGAACAATTTTAAAAACATAAATATACAAAAAAAATATTACGAGACAGGTTCAACGATTCCTTGTTCAGTTTTCCCAAGACCACCGCCAGTCCAACCCATCAATTTCATTAATTTATTTCCTATATTATTTTCTGTGATATTTTGTTGTTCTGGAGTGTTTCGTAAAGTGTTACATGATACCTGGCTGGCATTTCGATCGAAAGTGTGGTTAACCTAAAATCGTTTATTATTAATACTGATATGTATGTCATTATAATAATAAAATTAAGATCTCAATTAAAAATATGTTCTTTTACTTTTTCATAAGAAATAGAGTTAGTATTGAAATAAATAACGTAATTTAAGTAGTATTGCAAAATAAGTTTTTCAGTTTATTATACATATTGACCAACAAAGATATATTACCTTAATAGTATAATAGTATTTCTTCAATTTTTGTACTGCAAAAGTAGCGGCTTCGGTTCTTGCCTGTTTCTTATTTGGTAAGTTACTCTGTGCTACTAATTTATTATTCATATAAATAGCCGTTTTACTATAATAAAAGTTGTTTTAATTAATATTATTGCTTATTATAATTATTATATAAAAAATAGCCTTAACATTTTCAAAACTTAAACAAATCTAGAATGTGTTGAAATAGGATAGCCATTTTTTAAAAGTTTTGTAAACAATTTAATAAAAAAATTAAAAAATAAGTATTAATATTTTATGGTACGACATCAATATTTTTGTACTTTTTTTCTTAATGAAATAATGATTATTATTTTTTACTATATAGAGTGTTCTAATGAACTATTTTACCATTCTGGTGTTGTTTTCCATTCTAGATTAACTCCATATGCGTTTGCTGCTCTGGTTAAAACACTTTGAGGGGCATCTCCAGGATAGTCAAACAAAATGATTTTTCCATACGGTTGATCTGAGTCAGTTTTAGCTTTTTTTCTTGGAATTTCTTCCACGTCACTGTCATCACCTATTGTAATTTCTGGAATATTCTCGTTACTTCTTTCAAAAGATACTTCTTGAATGCTGCTGGACTGCGATTCATTCATGCTTGTGTTAGGAGTATTTTTTAGTCCTATAAATTGTATACATATAAATAACTAATAATAAAATAGTGATGATATACAAATTGCATTCATAAAAATTATGTTAATGAAATGTGGTATATAAATTATAAAATCATAATATCCATATGGTAAATATTAAATGCTTTCATTGTAAAAAATAACATCAATAAACATGTACAATTTTTTGAAAATTAATAGTTATTACTTATAGAATAAAATAAAATGAAAATTAGATAACTCACAACTTTTTGTTGTACCTTTAACCTTTGAACTAGCTGCATCGGAAGCTTGAACAAAAGTACGTTTTAATTTTGTTTTTCTTTTATCCCGAAACTCTTGTGCTACACTTTGGGATAATTCGGCGACAAGCTTCATTGTTTCTTCGGGATATCTACAAAATTGTTATTAATAATAAAAGTATATTTATATAAGATGTAATCAGTAACTATATATAAATATATACACGTTAGTATACAAAGTTAATTTACACAAAATATAATAGAAAAAATCATACTTCATACAATTTAAAAAGAAAATATCAGTGATTAAACTTTTTAAAATAACTTATAACTTATAATTAAATTTGTTAATTATAAAGTGTATAAATATAATAATTATTAAACATTTACTTTAACATAACATATAATAAAATAACATTAGTAAAATAATAAATTAATTAAATAGAAAATTATTTGTGAATTTTATTTTACCTGCATCCCAATAATTCAACATTAACAAACACTTGAGCCAAGCAAACAAGCTCATCTTCCGGAAAGCGATCTTTATGAGCAATCAGAAAACTTTTTTTCAACTCCCAGTGCTCATCTATCTCGTGATCTTGTTTGTATTTTTCAACGTCCCAATCTGAGTTGGAGTTATCCATTTTTTAATTTCGTTTATTATTTGTTTAAACACAAGAAATCGAGATAACGGTAAAGATAAACAACAATTGTTGATGTTGTCACAATTACTCCAAAACACAACTAAAAACCTAACCTCGCCTCGTGGCTTTGACAATGCAGTTATTTGCAGATGGAAAAGCAGTACTAAATTACCGACCGTATGATTTTGAATGTTATAATTTTTATTCTAGATGTCACTGTTGTTATAAAGAGAAAGAACGAAATATATAATAAAGAATGAAAGAAAAAGATAAATAATATTATCTGATATTGTAGAACACTTTACTATCATTAACTTTACATGCAATAGATGCAGTCCAGCGTGTCAGTTGTCAATGAGTCAATATCAAGTAACAATAATTACGATAATAATAACAAATATAAGAATTAGTGTGCAACTGAATGATTCCAGTTCATTCTCCTTTTAATATAGTTATCAGAAGTAAGAACATGATAATAATAAATCATTATAATAATTAAATAAATAATATAAACAATATGGATATTCCTATAACGGATGCAAATCTTCCAATAATTATTGAAAAGCTTCAAGAAGACGAGGTATAATATAATAATTTAATCCATTATCTACGAAGTTTTTTTATTATACATTTGTTAAAATGTTTATATAAATATTTAACCATACACAAGTTTTTTAATGTCAATAAATGAGTAAGAATATGTACATATTAAATTGTATACCATGTAATAATTATTTAAACTAATGTTTTCTATTTAATTTAGATAAATGTCGATAAACAATTGGATCATATCCTATCGAGGCACTGCCATGTTGATGCACAATTACGACAAATAAGTAAAGTCCTGCCAAAGGTTGTGATTATAAAATCTGAAGCGGATAAATTTCGTAATATGATAGACTATACAAATCAACTTGCAGAAAAAGTTAGTGCAAAAGTGCGCTATTTAGATCTTGCGAGAGTAAGCAATTTATATTATCGTGTTCATTTTTTCCATTTCCACTAATTTTTTGTTTTATTATTACAAAATGATATTAATCTCTACTTTTAGAGTCGAGTATGTGAATGTCAGAGTCGAGTGAACGATATTCTTGATTTACAACTGTGCAGTCAAGGAGTTTTGACTGCATTGAAAAATGAAGATTACGAACAAGGTGGTGCTCATGTACATCGTTTCTTATTAATGGATCGTCAGTTGTTGGAAAAAACTGCTGAAGATGTATCGGGCGATCGTACAAGTATTACCAGTTCGCTCGCAACATTGCAACAAGCAGCTTTTGAACTGCGAAATGTTATTACTCATAAATTCGATGAAGCTGTTAAGTCTGAAGATTTAGCTTCGGTCGAGCGATTTTTCAAGATTTTTCCACTTTTGGGAATGCACGATGAAGGATTGAAAAAATTCTGCCAATATCTTTGTTCTAAGTTACAAGAAACTGCACAGAAAAACTTGAAAGCTGCATTGGATATTAAACAAACGGATAAAAGAGCCTCGGTTATTTTTGCCGATACAATGATTCTTTTGTTCGAAGGAATTGCTCGAATTATTGAAATTCATCAACCAATTATTGAAACATATTATGGTCCAGGACGATTACCGATGACGATTACAATTTTACAAAGAGAATGTGATCGGTAATATAAGTTTAAATCAAAACAGTATGTAAATTCTAAGATAATTTTAATATATTTTCAAATATTTTTTTATTTTTACAATTTATAGACAAATCAAGAAAATAATTACTGAGTTTATGAAACACCGAAATATTAAACAAAAGATTCAACTGATTAATGAATGTATGAAAAAACAAAGTAATGAAAGAACGAATCCGAAAGAATTGGATCTGCTTTTGGGGGAATTAACTTTAATGCATTCTAGAGCTGAATTGTATATTCGATTTCTAAAACGACGTGTAACGGTAAATTTATATACATGTTTTAAGTAATATTTAAGCATATTAATTAATTTTAAAGAGTAATGAAATTTAAACTTAATCATATAATTGTATAATATCACAGAATGATTTGGAAATAAGTTCAACGGATGAAACTGTACGTAAAACGGCAATGAATGAATTTGAAACTGTTATCAACAATTCTGAATTAGCTCGCGGAATGCAAGAATTATTAGGAGCTTATTTGGCATTAGAACGATATTTTCTAGAAGAAAGTGTTAATAAAGCAATTAGCATGGATACTTTAGAACAAAATCAACAAACATCTAGCATGGTAGACGATGTTTTCTTCATTATCAAAAAATGTATAAGGTAATTTTTGAAAATAATGTACATAATAATAATAGACATTTCAATACATTTTGGAGTACTATTTAAATATTTGTTTACTTTCGTATTAAATAATAAGATTTAATTATTTTGGTAGACGGGGAATTGCAAGTTGGAGCATTGACGGAGTTTGTACGGTTATAAATATTTCATGTGGTATTTTGGAAGGAGAATTTGCAAGTAGATTAAAAGGCCGTCTACGTCAAGGATATCCTGCAGGTTACATGGATTTAGCTCAAGCTTATAGTGCTATTCAAACGAGTATTCAACAGGGCAGATTACAAACTTCCGATACTGAATTAGCTCGACTTATGTTTTTGGTATTTGAATTAATTTTGATATTTATGAACATTTCATAACTATGATGCATGAAACTGATTATTATTTGTTTAGGCGTATTTAAATAATACCGACGTGAGTATTGAATACGTCGAAACTCTAAGCAATACTCTGATGGTTGAAATTCAACAAGCTTTTCCAAATATGCAAGTCAAAGAAAAAGAAAAAGTAGACAGTCGATTGGCAGAATTGAAAGGTGTTTCTTCTACTTTACAAGCCGTCATAGATTACGGTTTAGAACAGTTGCGCGCAAGTGCTATTAAACCACGTGTAACACCTTGGGTCGATGCTTTTCTCACTGTGAATCACAGAGTTAATGAAGTAAGTTTAAGATAATAATTTTATTACACATATTTTTTAGCGATATAATAATTTTTATAATTTTCATTACTTAAATTTTATTATTTTTAGGATGAACTATTAAGATACGAAACGGATGAACCATTTGTACAAACACTTATATTAAATTTAGAAGGATTATTGCAAATTTTCAAAAACAGTTTAACACCTGCTAATTATGATGCTTTAATTGGCATTTTAACAACTGAAGTTACAAGTAGATTAGAAAAAGTTGTTTTGAAATCAAGTTTTAATAGGGTAAGCAATATTAATATGTTATTAATAATGTTATTTTTGTTAAAGATTTTGTTGTTTATTATTCTCTGCGTTAATTAATATAATATATTTATTTAAATAGGCAGGAGGATTAATTCTGGATAAAGAAATCCGATCCTTAGCCAGTTATTTAGCAACTGCTACTTCTTGGTCTGTTCGAGATAAATTCGCAAGATTAACTCAAATAGCGACAATTTTAAGTTTGGAAAAAGTGGAAGAATTAGCCGACTATTGTGGCGCAGATGCCATTGCATGGAGATTAACACCCGTTGAAGTGCGGAAAATTGCTATGTTGAGAGTCGATTTGAGACCTGAAGATATTAAGAGAATTAAGCTTTAAACTTTAAATTTGAAACAAGAAGCGAAATAGAAAGCTTGTTACAGTTTAAATTTCATTATTTATAAATGTGCAATTATTTTATGTAATTTTGCATAAAATTGCATCCATGCTGAATTTATTACACATTTGAAAATGCAAATAAATTTTATACACATTTGATATAAGTGGTCAATTTTTCAAGCATATAATTTAAGTTTTAGTAGATTTATGTGCATGGGATAATAATACCTACGACAGTAAATTCAGTGATAATATATTAACCGGGCAAGAAATGCGCTATGAAATATTACCGATATTCTCAAATATATCTGCTCGCAGGGTATATTAAGGTGATTCTTGAAGTCTGCTATACCGGAGTTAGTGTCTTTTTAAACTAAAATTGTTTGACATTGAATTAAATATTCTAAAATATATCACTTGATTCTTTGATTCTGGGAGAATATTTTGGTTAAAGAAAAATAAATTTTCAATGTAAACTTTTGGCTGGGTAACCGACACCGTTTTTTCGATAATATGTAAGAAATAGAACTACTACTAACTCCGGTGTAGCAGGCTTGAAATATCACCTTAAGTTGCATCTCCATAATGCACTTCAAATAAAGAATATGCAGTAACTATATCAACGCAACTGTCATGTCGATAAGTCGGTACAATTATTTACATTTACTTTGGCGTCGGTAAGGCATGTTATCATACAATTATAAATATATTTCTGTAGATGGCGTGCTTAACGTAACTGTAATTGGCCGTTTCAAATTGATGTCTTTCGGAACACATTTTTCGGTTTTGAAGAATAGTAGATAATCTAATTTATTTTTTAATATTAATATTTTATAAATATAAATATTATATTTATTAAAAATATAATTAATGAGCAAAACAAAATATAAAATGAAAAACAGCAATAAATATTTTTACAAGATAATAACTAAAATAAATTTTATTTTAATTATTTTAGATTGTTTATTTTATTATTATTAATTAACCACTTCAATTATTTTCAAAAAAAATTAATTAAAATGGACGAATCTATTATAAAATGATATATTTTCAAATAATAAATAATATAAATTTAAATAAAAACAATAAAAACATTTATTGATTTGTTTTTCATTTTAAATGTTATTTTATTCATTTTTTAACATTTTAATGATTATATATATATCCACAGTCCCATGCGGATTTTGGCACGTGAGGATTTTGTCGTGCACTCTGTAATCGGGCCAAATTTTGATGTTATGTAATGTATTAGAATAATAAACTATTATAAAATTAAAAAAATATATATATAAATGCAGAAATATAACAATAATTAATAAAAAAATTATTAAAAAATAAATAAATAGAAATGAAAACGATTGATAACAACTGAAAAAACAAAAAATCAAATAAAATTTGTATTTGTTTTTATTTTTATTAATTAAAGCTACTTTTTTTATAATTATACAAAAGAATATTAAAAAAATATAATCTTTCTGATGAATATTATTTTTATATCTATTTTTTTTCATTAAAAATTTTTTAAATTATATTTCTGCATTTAAAATTGATGAAAATTGAGTTCGTAAAAATCTATTGTCCGTATTTTTGACGATTTTTACATTCCCTAGTTGTTTGAGAAGTAAAATTACAAAAAAAATTAAATTTAATTCTGGAGTCCCATCGATTTACTATCAAGCAATTCTCTTGATTATAAATATGTTAATTTTTAATTTTTAGTATTATAATGTAATTTTTTTAGTTTTATTTTTATGAAAGAAATAAAAAATTGAAGTTAGTTAATATATAAATATAATAAAATAATAATTACTTTAAGTAGATATTTGTTCAATAATAAGATATTGAAATTGAAGTAGTTACTTTTTTTTTAAGATTAGTTACTTACCATTACTACTTTTTACTAGTACAAATCATTGTTGATCGAAAAAATAATAAATAAAATAAATATATTATAATGTTTTAGTAGACATTTTTAAAATAAAAAATAAACATGTTCAAACCTTTTATTGGACGAATATAGGAAGTGCACACGTAAGTTGATACAATTTGATAGAAACAAACAGCATACAACAACGTGGCAAAATTTTGAAACATTGACTCGTCACAAAGAATAGTAAGTAGGATTTAGTATTTGATATTTCTTCATATTGTTTCTTTACTCCTTTTTCTACGTTCATGCTAAAAGGAAAAATATATCAAAAAATAAAAATTTAGTGTAGATTACAAAATATATAAAAACAATATATATCAAAAATATATATTAGAAATTTATTGTTTAATTTAAAAATTATTGAAATATATTATATTCTTCCCTTAAATTGTTATTATATTTTTGATAAATTTTGTTTCTCGAAAATAAAATAAAATATTGTGAAATATATTACCAATTAAATTTTTGCAAATTATTCATAAATAAAAATTGTCATTGATGAGATAAAATGTTTGCCATTATATGTTTTCATGCACACAGCTTATATACCTAAAACAAGAAAAATGTAATAATTTTATAACACTGTTTTTTCTTCTTTGTTTTTTTTTGTTTTTCAAAGTTACAATCGAAGTCATAAATATCCATATGTATAAGATAACTTCATTTAAATTCAATACATCTGACATGTCATTTAATAGAAGACAAGAACAACAAAAATCCAGACAAACTCGTCATTCAAACAATCATTTCATCATCAGTATCACAAAACCAAAAACTTGCTTCAACGAACATGGCAATTTATTATATTAGTATATTATTCCATTCATTCATCAAAAAACAAACATTTATTACAGAAGAAATCGTCGATTGTATTACCACATATTAATTATGTAGAAAAAAGAAATACAACATCACAAATATCTACACATAATTGAACTCTTAATACACTCTATTTATATCAACGATCAAAAAGTTTTGGTAAGAGATATAAGTCCTCCAATGTAAGTACATTGTATAAATGAAAAGTCCGTCCTATATATGCACCAAATAAGCATCAATTTCATAAATCCATAAATGATACCCATGATGATATCTTCGGTATAACTTTTTTTCTTTTTCTTCTTTTTTTTTGTCCTTTGGACTAAGCGTGATTTTTTCGGCGGTCCAAGATGTCGCACTTGCTAGATCGTCGAAGTTTACCGAAATCGCCTGAGGTTCACGTTGGGTACAGACTCGTAAAACTTGGTATCCTCCAGCTGACGGTCGCCAAGAACGACACGAGAAAGTTACTTGCCGAAATTGTCGGGCTTAGATTCCGCCTGTCGCCGCCATGCATTGCCGCAGGCTTTTCTTCTTCTGTAATTTAAAATTAGAAACTTGAATCATTTCTGATCAAATAATCAAATGCAAATGAACAAAACTTTTGAAATCGAAAATTACAATTTTTACGTTTAACATAATACTTCCTTAAATTATCATCTGCTTCTATTTATTTGTTTATTTATTTGACATTATAAGACGAAAATTAATATTATTTATCATTTTAATAAATCTTTTAAAGAGATTCATTATTTCCTTATATTCATTACTTCCTTAATATTATAAACATAACTGTTTATTTTATTAATCTCTCATTGAAAGTGAATGTAATAAGAGTCAGAAAGTTGTATTGTCTAACTACTGAAACAAGTTATCTTTAACTTTAATTTTGAATGGAAATGTAAGACAAAGTGAGTCAGCACATCTTTGCTAAAAACCAATTTTAACTTGTTAGTGTTAATGCGAGCATATTAAAAGCCCTTGATGTAAAATTTGAAAATTACTTATTGTCAAAATTTCAAAACATTAATAACAAATAATAGAGGAATAACAGTTTTACAAAACCAAGAAACATCTTGTTTAGACAAACATTTCCACTTAAAATTACATTTTTTTTTCTTAAAAAAGGAATTTTTCATTACCGCAACTAACAACAGATTTACATATTGTAATCGCTACAGCTAATTTCAAATTATCAATTCATGTTGCTTAAAAGTTTTATTACAAAGTAATTACTTTTCACGTTCTATTTTTCCATTGTTTAGCTTGTTTTTCTTTCGTACGAATAATTTTCTTGTCAATGTTATAACTGTGTATAATAACAATTGTTTATTCAGTAATTAAAAATTCTTGATAACAATGCGTTAATTTATGCTGAAAGTCTTACCTTCTATTACGTGAACAACTATGAAAGTTGGTTTTGCATTACTTGGCGCACATGTGTAATTACCGCCATGATTTGGCTTCGTATTGTTGACAATGAGAATAGAACCGCTTTCGTTAAATTCAACTTTAACGCCTGGTTCGGAGTCGTAATTTATCATGCGCCCCTGGCGATACCAGAACACATAAACTGGTGGTTCCGTGGCCGACAATAATCGACATTCCAAGCGTAAACTTGATCCCTGTCTCACATAGAAATCAGGAGCCCCTGGTATCACGGAATAGGCTTCGATGATTTGCAATCGTGCAAAATGCTGCTGTGGCGGATGTGATGTCACCTGCAAAATAGAAAATTCAAAATAATAAACATTAATCCATCATTTTTTATTATTCCGCTAAACAATATGTAAACATTCATTAAATAAATTGCCTTTAGGAATTCTATTGAGGCTTTACTATTATTAAGCAATAATTTATTGATACATTTTTTTGCATTGAAAACAAAATATATGTTGAGATAAGATATTTTTTTAATTCATTTCATATATTCAAATAAAGTTATTTATAAATACTTATTAGTTTGAACAGCTTTCTGAAAACTTGTTATAATCAGTTCTCATTTTGAATATTAGAGAATTACTCGGATCAGAAGAAACTATGCGGATTACAACTACGATATTATATTTTCAAATAATTATACTTATAGTAATAGTATTATATTCATACAATCCATACTATTATGTAATATAAGAAATAGGTTTCATTAAAGAAAACTCGTATCATAATTTTCTGAATAATTATTATTTTAATATAAAATTTGTTCAAAATATTTTTATATATGAATAAAAAGTTAGTATCGTTATTTTAATTATGCAAATATTCATATTAAATATGAAAACTTAAAAAAATTATACCTGACATTCGTAGAGACCTGCATCTGCAAATGTGACTTTATGAATTAAAAGAGTCCACTCGGAATTGACGTGTTTAACCATAAATCTATTATCGACTGTATGGGTTGTTGTACCAACGGTCAATAGATGCCTATCTCTTCGTCTCACCCAAGTTACCTAAAACAGATATAGATAACGTTTCAATGATATAGATAACGATATTAACCCTTAAAGTACGTTTTCCAAATTCAAAAAATTCAGTTCAGGTTCCGACGGACTCCTTATAAATTTCAATTCAAATTGAACGATTATAGAAAAGAAAACGATTATAGAGATACTTAAATCGATAGATTCAAGTCTCAAAAATGTGATACCCAATCATTTCAGTTATTTTCAATTTGAAATTTTGAATTTTTCAGCAAGTTAAAAACAGTTTATTACAAAATTAACATTTAAAGCGTATTTTTTTATCTTATTATTAATATATTTATATTATTCACAAAAGAAGTGCTTTTTTAAATTACTTATCAACTTCTCTGTTTTGCGATATTTCATTCGAAAAATGTCATACATTTTTCTATTTTATTTTCTCTGCAAGATTCCTAACTGTGTTTCAAAATATTCCCGTATTATATTATGTGACTATTTATTCTTTCCTTGTATTTTAGCCAAGGAAGGAATAAATGAGAAAGTTGATATTGTTTCCCTTTGTATCTTGATATTTCGCTTTTTTAAAACTTAAGACAAAAATTACATCTTTTCTGTTGATGACACAAATAAATCTTCCATAATAAAACTTAATCGTTATATACATTTGTTAATCTTAACTCCAAGAAATACATTTTATTAAAGTAATATTATGTAGATCTAACATTATTCTAAATTATTTTAAGAAAAATTGATTATACTTCAATTTAGTAATTTGATGGTGTCGACATTTGTACCCATATTAACTTCAAATGCAGTTGAAACATTATCAGGCGTTCGATGTGAGCAACGCATATAAATAAGAGGGAAATTTAACGCAGCATCTTTGCGTGCATATGCATAAATCTTCGTCGATCATAACTGATTGTTACTGTGTATATGGATATGACAGATTTGACCATCGAACAATGTTAGTTGAGGTTTATGCTATGGTTTGCCTTCAAGCGCAATCCTTAATTTGATGACAAGCCAAACATTATATTCCAGTGAGATATGGCCCGCTTCCCGGTAATTATAACTGATAACCTCTCTACATCACCCAAATGTCGAATTCCTTGGTGTGAAAATTTATCGAACTTTTTCGCCTCTTAAATCACATTTATCTGGTCCATTCGAGTTCAAACAGATTTGTTTAAAATCGTAAAAATGATTTCCAGACAGAATAAAAAAAATCTTTAGAAATCCTGCAAACTTACATGACAGTGAATTTTATATTATCTATTAATTTTTTTCTCTGGATTTTACATGATAGATTTAATTAAAACTTTGAATAATCTGAATTAATTAGTCAGAAATATTGATAAAATATATATAAATGGATGAATAATTCCATTTGTATAAAATTGCATATTATTTTTGAATTATAGAGTGATTGAAATTCGATTACCATGCTTTTTTACTTTAATCGACGATTAAAAATGTCTGTTACATTAATATAAATGAATGAAATAAATTATGCGGAAAAAATTAATTTAAAAAACGAAAGAATAATTCATGTTATACTTCAAAAATAATAAATATGAGATCTTGTTATCGTTTCATTATAAGACATTTTATAATCAATTTCACTTGTCTCATTCGCTTCTTTTCTCTTTTTCAAGCTTTTATTTATTTCATCCGTCAAATCTGAGAGAATGAATCAATTTAGTTTATCGAAAAGATGTTTTTTCATGTTTGTGTAAATAATATTAAATATGTACGTTTTAATTATATAAATAAATTATAAAATTATTTTCTTAAGGGATAACTATCGTATAATGAAAAAGTCATTTCTAAATGTGAATTTTGTCCTTTCACGTACAGCTAATTTTTCTAGTTATTTATGTGCAATACGTTTTGTGGTTTTATAATTTCATTTCAATTACTGCAAACCATATGTCTGACTAATATGTAAAAGTCGGACAGTTTTAAAAAGGTCATATTAACGTAATAATTTATTTAAATTAATATCGAACTAACGATTAAAATTTTATTCATTTTGTATATTTCGAAACGAAGTTATATAATTTTAGATATATGTGTAACTTAACAAACTTTTCATGAAATTCACTCAAAAATTTATCTCCCAGACCAAAACGTCATAAGTATACGTAGAAATAAATTGTCAAAACACAATAGTTACTTCAAGTATACATTTTCCAGATTTTGTTATATTGTAATATAATAAGCAATTGTAGAAGCAAGTTCCTTGCGAATGCTCAACTTAACAGCTACATATCTATAACATATTTTCATGTACATATTGAATGATACAGTGAAATGAACCTCGATCTCAAGCTCCGAATATATAATACAAAACAAAACTGTATACATTTTTGTCGTTGTCGATAATTTGCATGTATATAAGTTTAATAATAAAAATAAAATTTGGAATAAATTATGTATTCAAATAAATGTATTCATTAATTGATCCATTATTTCGTACATATGCGCGTATTGAATGGTTTTTTTTTTAAGGAATAAGTTTCGTCGAATTTATTGTAAATTCGAATTTAAATATAGAACGCATAAGTAAATTATGCAATTATTAACTAATGGATAATATTCAGTTCAGAGAACATTTTTCGAAAAATTAACGAGTTCAAATATTCCTTGCTTATTATTACTTAAATTAATATTTATTAAATTTACATTCAACCTAATTTAATAAATCGCATTACATTTAAATATTCTTTTAAAAGAAAAAAAATTCTCAAACACACTTTTTACTCGATAATAAATATAAACTGTCGTTTCGGAATATTAATATGTTCATATATATCGCGCATAAATACTCTTCAACTCTCTTCTGAAAAATGGTAATGGTGTTTCATAATAAGGTATTTTTTGATTGAATAAGTAATAAAATAAAGTACACATTATACATGAAAATGGTTAAATAAAATGATTTGAGCATTCAATTTATTAAAGTGTAAATTGCGAGTAAATTTTATTGTTTGTTTTCATTTTCACACATTTTGTATAAATAATTTTAATGCATGCGAAAAATTATACAAAATATTTTATAAAGATAAAAATATTTTATATGCAATTTAGTTTAAAAATAGATATATTAACGTAATCGTGTATTTGATATTACTAAGTCAACTTGTCTTTGAATATTCTTATGTCAAATAAGAATAATGAATTGTCGTTGAACAAAAATATTAAATATCACTGGTTTCGGAATAATGTACAATAGAATAGTACTTAACGATGCGCGGCTTGCACCTGAAATGCTCTCTCACGTAATGAAGTTATAAGACATTTTGCAATGCTGATTGAACATGTCTGTTAAAACTACTTGAAAACATCTGTATTATAAAGAATCTTATACTAAAAATATCTTATAAATAAATATTTATAGTATTAATAATGTAATATAAATAATTAAATTAATCTTTTCTTCTTATTTAATTACTTTAAATAATTTGATTTTAACCATTGAAAATGTTAAACTTTAATATACTGAACGACATTTAATGACATTTTTTGAAATAATTAGAACTCAATTTTACTATGTTACACGATGTTTAAGATCAATTTTTGTGATTACTTTACAATAAAAATAATAAAGGATAACTGAAACGATTGATCACTTGTGAGAAATGTACGTTCATCTTTCATTTTTTTTATTTTTGTTTTATCCATTAATAAAAAGAGAAAACAATTGTTGATTTATACAAACAATTTGTTTAGTTTTATTTTTAATAATTTGTTAGTTTAGTTTTATTAGTTTTTTAATCAAAAATATTAACTAATTAACTAATAAAATTAACTATAAAATAGTTAATTTTTCTTTAAAAGACGTCTACATCATAGAAAAATAATAATATAAGCAAAAGAATAACTATTTTTATCATAGTTTATTTAAATAAATAATAAACAAGATTTTTATAATAAATGTCCAGAATTTATAGGTACGACGTGATCTAATTGAAAAATTAGGTTCCTCATGGCGTCGCTAATTATGGTCGATATAAATTGAAAATGACTATGTTGAATTAAATTTAATTCTGTCCATATAAATAATGAATATTGTTTACTTAAAAAATGTCATAAATTTAGAAATAGATTTAATCATATTAAATGAATAATAACATTATTTGAAGCATAGGGTTGATAAAAATATGACTTTTGAATTAAAATATGGAAATAAATTTGATTAAATTTTAAACGTTGTAAATGAAAAATAACTAGAAATTCTTCAAATTTAAACGTCTTCTTTAATTTATCAAATAAAATTTGAAATTCAAATTTCACCAGATGACTACATTGCGTGAAAGAAGAGCTACGTTTGAACGAAGTTTTATTTCTCTTGATTTTATTAATGTAATTCAATTGAACTATAACTTTTAATGATTTTATTACCGCTTGGTGAACTTTTTTACAAATTAACAAAACTCAACACAAAGAAATAATCAATTTCGTTTCAATTTAAATAACATTATTTAATATCGAAACCTTTACTATTATATTTTATTATCGAATTCTCGTTCAAAGCTTTAGATAAAACAAAAGCATTGTTTATTTTGTTAACTTTTTCTTGTTTACGTAGTATTTTATTACAAAAATGTTTATAAAAAAGTTGTAAGCAATGCTAAGTTGCTAAGCGTGTTGTAAAATTAATTGCAATGCTTTATTGTTAATTGATAAAGAAACTGAAGATTTGTAAAATACATAAATTTATTTATGTGATTCACAATTAACTCGCCGTAAAGAATAAGATTTTGACAACAATCATAGGGCTTTCAAAACTTAGCTGAAAATCCATTTGGAAGATAGTCGAAATAATCCGAGTTGTCGCCTTCTGGATGTTCGAAGTTGAGTTGAAATACCTTCTTTTCAGCTCGACTTACTTTTAGAATTGGGAATCAAATATATATAGTTGTTATATGTATAAAGGAAGCGACGAACAAAAAAGTCAAAACATTCTCAACAATTTCTCAGTTTTCAAGTAAACTTTTTATTAATTATCTTCTCCTTATTATTTTAAGTATTGAAGATTATTTTAAAGTAAAGTAATGAAAATACTGTCGTGAAATATTTTCTTCCTTATTATATTTATCCTTAACTCTGTTTAATCGCGTGAATTAAATGGGAAATTAGTGAATAAATTATGACGCTCAAAAAAGTATTCGCACGTAAAATTATGAAAATTATTGTTAAAAATGCGAAAGGATTTTTGGAAAAAAATATTTGATAAGCATTAACTTTTACTTTATTTAATAATTAAACGTACATAATATTATGTTAAATTCTTATATTTGAGTAGTTTGAGTAGTATCAGTTGATTTCGTACTACGGGCTACTAATGGCTTTTATCACTGCTACTATGCGGGCTACTATGACTTACTACTCATTCTACTGGTAACTACTATCACTGGTGGTTTATTTCCAATCGCATTTAATTTTATTTTTTGAATCAAGTATTTAATATAGCAAACTAAAATCATTTTAGTAAAATGAATACAAAAAAGATGGCAGTGCACAGTTACAGTTTGTTTTATCAACAAATTATCGAGTATCGTTGTGATGACTAAAAATCAATTAATTATAAATGAGTAAACACTATACATTAATGTTATTAACTGCTTTACATGAAAATGTAGTAATTGCAGAAATTAGCAAATATAATATGACTTTTCAGTTACAGTTTTAGATTACGTTAACGTATAGCTGTGTGGACATTTCTCTGGTGATGTGTCATTCTATCTCCAAATAGTCCCCAAAGATACACATCGCTTCCACGTGTCATTAGTGAATGACCTAAATTGAGTTCACCAAGGTATCCCAAGCTATCGTCTGTATATAGTCGTTAACTCAAAATTCTTATAATTTTATTATATCTTTACTTACTGTCTCCATCGTTGGAAACTTAATTTATGACAGAATTTCTTAAATATAATATGATGTAATAAAAACAAAGTATATTTGTAATACTAATTGCAACTAATCAACTAAACATATGGTTAACAAACTTGTATATGTATGCTTAATTAGGTTATATTGTTATATATTAAATATTTTGATAAATTAAATACTAATAACTCGTGAAATAAAACGTGAAGTATACTATTCTATTTGTTTCAATAAAAACAAAAAGTTGAAATGAGTTAATTTAGATTTATGTACAGTAAGCGCGAAGTAAACTTTGTGAAATAAGTAATTGAATTAGAGAAAAGTTCTTTAATTTTTAGCGGCATCTAATTTGTATCATAGTTGTAAATGCTCCCAGAAGTTACAAGATTTGACGTTATTAATTAGTAAATAAATTCTAGTTTCTTTTCAAATTATTATAAAGTATTGCTCAATATATTATGAACAAAATGCTACTTTTTTAATTGAATTATAATTAAAACAATTTTAAAAATAAATATGTTACATTTACTGTGAATACAATTTTAAACGCTTTCCTGAGAATGAAAGTATTAAAATAAATATAAAAAACACCATAACCTTGAAAAATACAACATATTATTTACCAGTAAATATGAGATTTAACCTAAAAACGTATAACAGTTCTTTTACTGGACAGTTTTAAACTCCAAGACGGTTGCTTCTATCATCTACACTTTTATCCAACAATCTATTATTCTTGTTGTATTAATTACAACATTTAATATATTTTTAATAATACTTTTTGTAATATTAATAAGATGTGTAATTATACTAATTTAACATTCATCTTAGATAAATAAATATCGTTTCATGTAACAACAACTTATGTTGGTAATTTACCTACTATGACCTCCAAAATTAAGCTGCATAATTATTAGGGAAACTGTTTGTCAGATTTAGTTATGTAAATGTGTATTCATGAAACTGACAATCTCCGCATATATGGAATAAGATTAATTTCTTCTTTGAGTTATTGTATATTTATAAAAAATACGATGAGTTTTATTATTATGAATATAATATAATATTTAATTTTTTGAGATAAAATTCATTTTTGAAATGTACCAGAAGAAATGTTTAAAATTACTTATTTATGTCAGATTTACATAAAAATTTTTTTTGCTTTATTTTCGTTTAATTTGAAATGATGTTTTATATGTAAAATGCACATACACAGTATTACGAAACGTTTCAAATAATATTTAAGTTAATATATATTACGTTTCATTATATCTTGATATTTATCACTTTCCTTCAGTAATAATTCAGTAGTAAAAACCATTATTAGTCATCCAGCAGAGATAAAATATAATAATATTTAAAAAAATATCTAAAGAAAAAATTTGTAATAATTAATCGTATCTGTGATATTAGAGGAACTTTTATTCTTTTCCTAGATAGTATTTTTACCCTAACGTACCTGCATGGTAAAGAGAGTATGTTCTTGTATGTATTATTAACATCATACATAAAAGAATACAACTACATTTATTTTTTATTATATACAAATTTTTAATTGGATATTTGGTGTTTACAATTGATTAAAGTTTTTGTTATTTCAATTGTTAAAAATTGTTTACATAGAAAGTGATATGGTATTGAAATTGATGTATATGCTGTTAGTGTGATATGTTTCCAATTTTATGAAAAATGTATTTTTTATATCAAAATATTACAGTCATTCTAGCTCCATTTCAATCAAAGTCGCAGTAAATAAATCCTATTTTTACATCAAACTCATATTCATTTATTGTCTCACAATTTGGAATTACGCAGATAAATACTATTTGACGTAAACAAATTTTGATGAACTATTAAAAATATCAAAAATGATATTATCAATTGAAAAGAAGTCATTTCCCGCTCTGTTTTCCATTTTTTAGTATAGTTTCATAAATCTTTGTTTTAATTTTTAATGGCACATGTTTTTGGATTTGAATATGTTTGAGTATAGCGAGTATATACATAAATATTCTTGGTCTTGGAATTCGCGATGTTCTTCTGGAACTTAATTTTAGCGAATAGCGAGAAATTACTATAATTTAATTAACAAGGATCTCATAAAGGACTCATAAACATAAACATCGCAACTATTAAATATGTTATTAAATTTACTTCTATTTTTTCCACAAGTAATTTGCGTTTAAATATTATATTTACCAACGCTTTCTAAATTTAAAATTATCTCGACGATTCAAGTTATTGATTAAGTTAATGCAAAGCATCGTGGATGAAGTGTTAACTGAATTCACATTGCAACAAGCACTATCCTTTGGGCTCTGTTGCAACTAACCAAAACGTAACAATAGTTTGCATAATTACGTGAAATGGATAAAAGACACTTGCAAATGTACAGTGCAGTGTTGCAAATTTGATTAGTAACATAATAAACGTGTAATCCAGATATTAAATCTGAATGCTCAATCTCGACAAGTAATATATGACATTTAATATTTTGCAAAATTATTGCACGTGTAATTTATAAAACTACAGTATCTTTAAGAAAAATTAAAAAAACGTTATCAATAATATTTATTTCGTTTTATTATTTAAGACATTCAAATAGATTATTAAAACATATATAAACGAATATCCAGTGTACATATTAATTTGATAATACAAACATTTTTTAATATAAAATGTATTAACAAATTGTATTTCATTTTCATTATTTACAATGGAAAAATATATATTTTTGTAAATAAATGTTATACTTTATTTTTCATACTAATTCAATCGTTATAGGAAATCATGAATGATTTTCATCATATTTATATGTTTTAGTTCTCTTTGACCAACATATTCCACAGATACAAATTTCTGTTTGAATAAACATCAAAAATACTCTTCGTCAGACTTTGATCAACATTTGACCAGTTATACGATAAGATCTGTCAAAAAGTATTGTCAGCTTTTATCAATAAACCGAGTCAAGAAATATGTATTTCTGATCCTTTGATTACTACTGAAAATTTGGAAAAGATTTTTGCACTTATTTTTGTTTAATTTGACAAGAAAAATCTAATAATTGTAGACGCACACAAAATATAGCAATGGTAACTGGCTCTCCTAGTTGACATTAGTTGACCTAGTTTTTTGAAATGAAAATATATATTTTTAAATAAGTATATTAAAGTTGAATTAGAAAACTATATTTTTTCGCACACGTGTATCGAAAACATGTCTTTTCTTCCCTCAAAAGTGGGGCGAAAGTGGCACTTTCTCTTCCTTGGGAGGGAAAGTTTGTATAACTTAAAAAAGTGAAACAAATTTTTTGTAACTAGTTATTTTCCATCACTATAGTTACGCTAGTAGAATTTTGAACTTGGCTGAACCTGGGGCCTTCTTGGGCAAACCGTGTTCCAAGATTGGACCAACATTGGCCCTATGTAGGATTTTTGAAGGGCCCACATTGGTTTGAAACGCTAACTTTTAAATTACCTACTTAGGTATTCCTAGTATGGTCCTAACGAGGCCTTCCTGGTATGGGATATTTTATGAAATCCAATGTTGCCTAATTAAACCTCAGTAGGCACACCTGGGTTTAGTTAACATTTATGTAATATATTTGTTCAAAAATTCATTTTAGAGAATTGAATCCAAGACCCGAACGTGAAAGGTAAACATCTTACACACTGAGCTACGAAGACTTCTAATGAAATGTTTTGTAAACATCAACTTAAGTCTACTATAGTATATATAAGAGACTAATATGGCTTGCCTATAA
>JABFPJ010001268.1:0-27236 GCA_022817425.1 Gryon sp. ZL-2020 | reverse complement strand
TATATATACATATATATATATATATATATATATATATATATATATATATATATATATATATGGTTTGTATGTGTCTTAGGAATTTTGCAACATTAATTTGGAATTATTAAGAACCTTTAACACGGTTCCTAATTTCACGAACCTTTACACCGATAGTACATCTCGATCCGGATAATTGGCCAATATTTGCACTCAGTTGCGTCCCAATAATTGCCCAATTATTCATTAAATTAATTTTTTTTATTTCAAGATAAACATTTCTAATTCTAATTTTTGTCTTTTTTATATGAAAAAGCAGGAGAAAATGAGTGCACATAATTTAAAGTAATATTTCAATTATTTAGATATAATAAAATGTCTCTAGCGAATGTATTTAAGTTTGTTATTATTAATTTTAGTAATCAAGTTATCAAACATTTTCAAATGTCTATTTAAAATGCCATATTAAATGCCCGTGTTAAAGTTTCCTAATAATTCCAAATAAATGTTGCACAATTCCTAATACACATACAAACCATGTATATGCATGTATACAAATGTTTAAATGTGTGTATTAGGAAATTTGAAATATTTATTAGGAATTATTTGCAACTTTTAATTCGTAAAAGTAATCTTTATTTCTTGAAAATCATTTCACAATAATAACTTATTTGTCAACATTTTATTAAAGAACTTGAGGTATTTAAATTGGCCAGTTATTGATCAATTAATCTATACAATTATTGAATTACAGTTGAGCAATTTTTGAGATGCAGATGTGGGTAAATATTGGCCAATTTGTGTTTTAAGGATGAGACGTCGACTTCGAATCACTGTTGTGATTCGAAGCATCCGCTTTTCCGACGTATTATACTATTCCAAAATTATTTAGATTATACAACATTGAAAATTCTGTGAATAGTATAAAAATAATAAACAATATTTACTAATAAATTAATACTTAATGACATTAATTAATGAGTTAATAAACCCTAATAGAACATACCCTTTCATCCACGTTGAATCAAGATTCGATAGTGGATTTCGCGTGGATTCAACGTTGATAAAGGGAGATGTTCTATTCGGGAAATAATATTATAATACAGATTTGTTTAAATAATTATGATTTACAATTAAGAAAGTTTTCTCAATATATTTCAAAGGCACTTAACATAAAAGAAATTTTGTATATGTATACGTAAAATTTTATAACACCCAAAGCAATTTTTCCGGACAAAAATAGAAACAAAAAAGGTCAAGACAAAGGTTATTTTGCGCTTGAAATAATATATTATTTCAAGTATATTCACAGGTCACTTTTGAACACATTTTCAAGATGCAAACAAAAGTTTTCTTATCCCAAGTTTAACCACACCTATAAAAAGGCAACAGCAGTTGCTGGCTAAAATAATATAAAGGAAAAGTCACAAAATGTTGAACCATAAATTATATTAATTATTATCGCGTTAGAAAAATATATAAATATTCAATACAAATTATAAAACTATAATCTATTTATCATAAGATAAGATTAAATTTTAATATACTGCATTATCGTTCAATGTTTGTACATTTAAATTAAATATTTTAAACTAATCTTTTCTTATTGTTAATTTGTCAAAAAGTAAAAAATAGTTAAGTTTTGTTAAAAAAACATTCAAATATATATTTTTATCTTATTTTTTAAATTCATTTATTTATTATTAGTTTTTGTTTGTTTGTTTTTTTCAAGTCAGTCAGTTTCACTAAAAAGTAGAATTCTTAAACGTAAAAAAGCGGAGTATCAAAAATTATATTTATTATAACGGTAACAAATAAACAACATATATGTATATCTTTCTTGGCCACGAAATTAAATAAACTACTTTAACAGCAGAGTCGTGTAACAGCCGGTTTTGAAAGTTACCTCAGTCGATTAAAACTCTCATGATATGACTTCATGGCATTTTAGATAACTACATCAAATGAGATTGTCAGCGACAAGGTAAAAGGATTTCTTCTTTTTATTCACTTTCCTCATCTGAAATATTCAAAAGTCAACTCTTTAACGCTGATAAAAATAAACAAAATATCTATTATTGAATTATGTAATCTAGATTTTTAATTATCAATCATCTAAAATAACAATTTACTTATAATATAATTAAAACAAAGTTGAACACTGTAATTTTTTTACTTTTAATTAATTATTCTATGTACATTAAATTTTTACTATACATAAATTGTACATAAAAAAGAAATTCTTTCAATTTTATGTATAAATTTTGAGTATACGATTGATTTTTTAAAATAAAAATAATGGTTAATTAAAATTCAATTACTTTTCAATGTCTTTTGATTAAAATTCGATTAATTAATTTGATTACATAAAAAAACAAGATTTAATAGAGTAATTAAATTGTCAATGTTGAAGGAACGATATTTTCTCAACTTTGTATTTCTTTCAGTTGTAACTGAATAGCGGATGAAGGAACGCTATGGTCTTGTTTAGCAGCGCCGCCAGTTAAGCATTGGTGAGTTTGTGCGTAACTGCAAGTGGAAGAAGTGGAAGAAAACGAATGCTCCAGTGCTGAATGGAAAACCGCCATGTTGTCGTGGGTTTGACGAACGTCGCTCGTCAAGGCACAACATTTTCGCGGACAGTTTGCGCACCTTTTGTCCGCGCCATAACGCGACTTGACGTAAGACGTGCGCGTCACCGTTTTCATCTCACAACAATTTTTGTTCCAAATTCCAAAGCTTATTCCGGCAAAAAAGCAGCGCAGGTTATTGGCGTTCCGCAATGCTTTTTGTTGCGACGAGTGTTTGTTTGCGTGATCACAATTACGCAATGTCGTATCACAATTCAAAGTGATTGGGGAGTTTTTTTTTTTTATTTTATTTCATTTTTCTCCCCCTTTTTGTAATTGAATATCCTCGTGATTTAGGCTGCACTTAGACAGAGATGCGCGATTTGTTATGCCATTGTAGAGAAAGTCCCGAGTCTCGTGTAAATTGGAGCAGGATGCTTTTTCAATGGTAATTTGTCAGAACTTATGTTGTTTTTGAAAAAAAAACCCAACTTTTGGGAAACTTTTATTGTTAGTGTTATTTTAAAAATTATTTTATAATTAAAGCTTGGATGTGCGTTTACGAGTGAAATGAAATGAAGTTTCATGAAAGGCAATTTTGACAGAACAGAGCATCTTTATATACGAAAGGCTGTTTTTTATCACGTCTCAGACTGTATAGACATCTATATTGCTTTTGCTCTTTTTTTACAACACTTTTTTTTTTTAGTTTCTCTCGCTCGTCTCAATTTGAAGAATCATCATATTCTGTATATTTGATTCTTTATGTTGATTCATTTCAATTCACTTGGAAAATTATATAAAATTGAATTATAAGTAAACAAAATTAAATAAAGTTGTATTAATTAAGAGTTATTATAAAATTGAAAATTGATATGGATTGTTTGCAACTTAATTACAAATTGGCAATTGATCTAATATCGGTTGATTGATATTAATTATATTAATTACTACACTGTTAATATCGTTTGACTTTCAAGTTTTTAATGACTCAATGGCACTTGTCAGTTGATTATAAAAATACACGAACTCGTATTTACATAAAAAATGGAGTTTAAAAAGTAACACGAAATGTATAATAAAAATTATATAATACATTTGAATGTTAGGTATTGTTTCAGAGTGATAAACTTGAATTACAACAAAAAAGTCGTTGAATTTGTGTATATGCTTTGTCGTATATAAAATGAAGTATTCATAAAGTCGCAGTTATTATAATTTACATTCCTTCACTAATTATATCTCAAAGAGTGATTATAAATCACAAAATCAGATAAAACTTTTTTTCTTCTTCTTTCGCATTTTTGTTTTTATATATTTTTGTTATTTGTTCTTCGTCGTTATGAAAAGTAATAAAAATAGCTCGTAATTGACGGAGTGTCATCAAATTAATGAGAAGATGAAATTAAAAGAAGAAGAAAAAATAAATACTTATGTGTTGAAAGACGACAAATGTAAGACACACAATTGCAATAGAAAAACTAGATCAGTCTCGCTATATGCAATATTCGTTGGTAATACAATATGTTAGTATTTTTCAGTAATATAATCTGTTATCTAAGATCCATAGTGGTTATGAAATATTTTTACTTGATTTAGATGTTCAAGATAGAATGAGATTATACAGATTTTTGTTGGTATCTTTTGATTGATGTGAAATGAGATATACAAATAAACTTGAAACATGCATAAAATATTTTTCAATAATAAAAAAAAGTACAAATAAAGTTTTATCTGTTCAATTTGCATTTCATATTATTATTATAAGTATTATGATTTCTTAATTTATTCTTAATCATAATTTTAATTTCATTAATATTTTTACATAATTCATGGAAAAAAAAGGCCGAGACCATGAATTATTCTGAAAGAAGCTTAATTTAAGTTAATCTACGAGAAGAAAATTCGATTGACTTTATTTATTTCATTGATTGAAACAGTTTTATTTTAAAAAGACCATGACGTCAAAATAAAATGTCCATTAATTATTGAAATCGAAATCTTTGGTGCCATCTCAGTTTATATCATTTTCCATCTCTCTCTTCAAAATATTTCATAATTAAACGGTTATTTTCGTTCGCTTTTTTTCGGTAAAAGAGTCATCTTGCGAGCGCGTTTGAAGAATCGGAAATTTATTTTGATTCATGTCTAGAAAAAGTCTAGTCATAAAGGCAATTTGGTGTATGACCAAAAATAACGACTCAATTGATAAGAAATAAAATGAATTCGAGTGAAATTGTAGGAAGAAATGTTTGGTACTGACCAAGTCGGTATAATTAGCAGAAAAGCCAAAAGTAAATCATCAAAACAAAGTCATGTGCCAAGAATGTAAGTATTAGACTATATTCTGAACTGTACTGGCAAGTGCCAAATATTACTAGACATTTTTTTATACAGTTGATGCACATGTTCAGTTTTGTGCAAATGACACGAATCATACGGCATTTATACATACGTTTACAAATCACTATCATTATTTATAAATATTCATCATTTTGCATTTATTTCTCATCATCAATCAATCGAATACAAAATACCTCCAATCATTGATATTTTATAACAGAACTTTTCGTTAATATTTAATGAAATAAATAAAGTTAATAAACATGACAAAAAAGATACGGAATTAAAGCTTTATAAATATTATAACAATAAAATAAAGAATATAATTATTTCCTGAATTTGATTGTTGCGATTAAAAATAAATTATTTATTTAAACGTGCGTTTTTTATTTGCAGAAAGAGCAACCATGGCGGATGATCACAACTGTTCCATTCAAGATGTTCCCGATCGAACGGTAAATATTTGATTTGTATAAAACCATCTAAAAATATCTCCCGCCAAAGATATTTTACATTTTAATTTCTCATTCGGATATTTTTATGTTAAACAATTTCTGTGAATATAATTATAAAGCGTTTATAGCACTTACGATAACAAGTAATCAATTTATTAATAAAATGTTTGTACATGTTTAATTTTACTAAACTTTAATAGTAATATAGAACTTTTGTATTATTAAAGGTTTATACATTAATTGAAATGATATTACAATTTGAAAAATAATAAAATTGCATGAATGAAAGTGTGAATTAATTAGAAATTATTCCAATAATGTTTATTTACTTACTTTTTATTGTTTTTTGCAAAAAGAACAAAAAATTAATGTACATTTAATTGTTATTACATCGAAATGATTATGTTGACCGAAAAAATTAAAAATTTAATACTAAAATCATATTTAAAGTTAAAGTTAATTAATTATGATATTTATTAATAAGAATTGTAAGATCTTAACATTTATTAGAAATATTTATTATTTAATTATTTTTAATATTATTAAAATAATTCATTTTAATTGAAGTGCAACTTTATATATTATTTTTATAAATATGTTTTTTTTATTTGAAAAACATTAATTAACAATTACTATATACAAGTTTGACATTAAAAATTAAGAAAAACAATGCAACCAGTAAAATTAATTAACTAAAATAACAAAACAAAATGTATTTCAACGAAAAATATTAAAAATAGATTATTCACATGTTAAATACAAAATTGAAAGAAGCAAATGAATTTTTAATAATTTAACTTAAACATTTTGACTATGAATAATGTCTAAACTAACTAATTAATACAAACTGTAAAACTTTCAGGCAGGACAAGATTCGTTGCTAAACAACTCACCACCTCGTGGACCTCGAACGTTGCTTTTACGACGCGGAGAAAATGGCTTCGGTTTTACCTTACGTCACTTCATCGTGTACCCACCTGAATCCTGTTACGTGAGTGTTGAAGCGTCAGAATTGTCATGACTTTTGACGAATTCTGAAATCGGATTAAGTGTTCTGTTTGATGTCTCATCATTTGATTTATTTGTTCATTCTGCCTTATTGTTTTGATTTCTCCCTTCCCTTTAGCAAGACGTGATGATATTTTTATACCGTGTCTCTCTTGCAGATGTTGCCGGGACATGAACGAACCAACATCGATGAGCCAATGGACACGATTTTCGTTAAACACGTACGCGCGAATTCGCCAGCCGCGGAGGCTGGTTTACGAACCGGCGATAGAGTTGTTTCCGTAGATGGAAATCCAACCCGGGGTGAACAGTATGCGAGTGTCGTGCAACGAATCCAACAAGCGGGACCGTGGTTACGTTTGCTCGTTGTTTCGAAAGAAGATGATATCTTGCAAAAGGTAAATCTATATTTAAAAAAAGCTAAACTCGATATATATCAGACAAAAAATGCACAAAAGAAAAAAAAGAAGAAGAAGATTTTTGTTATTTATGATTTATATTTGAGAAATACAGAGAGAAGAAATGGAATATAAATCAGAATGACATTTTTTTTTCAAGTGCCACTTTTTAAAGGAATTATTTATTAGATTTACTTTTAATATATGAATTTCGTTTGAAGTCACATTCTGAACAAATCGAGAAATAAAGTTGATTATACATTTGAATGCAACATTTAACAATCTTAACTTGAAATGTCATTTCGCTCTGTCCTTGTTTAACTTGCATAAATCTATATTCGTCTTCCCTCTGTTCGAGCGATTGACATTTAGCTTTAATTTTTGTTTTCATCGAATTCGTGTAAACATACGAAAAAAACTCGACGATATTAATTGTATATATTGAATTGATCTATTTATAAACTAAATTTATCTCTGACCTGAAACATATCAGAGATGAACACAATCTTGATTCATATCTCAAATTAAAAGTGAATTTAAATGTTCGCTCAAATGGTCTGTAAGTCTAGGCAATCATACTAACTTCAGAGTTGGAAAAATTATGATTTTAATTGATAAGCTAAAAAAGAGATTGATTTGATTGAAATTAAATTAATCTTCATTTTATATCAATGTTTATTTTGATTGAATAATTATCATTAATTAGTTATAAAGTAATGTATATATTTATTTATGAAATAAGTTTTTCACTGAATGAAACCTAAAATTCCTTTAATTGTATATTAAAGCATTTAAATGCATTTAAATGTTCAAATAGTCCATAATTCGAGTCGATCATCACCAAAGTACACAAAAGCTTGAACCATTTCGATAATCTGCTTGATTAACGGATAACGTTATCTGTTCTGTCAACAGTATTTTGGCGAAACAGCTCATAATCCCGAAACCAACCAACGGCCTCGATTACGTTCTCCGGAACGACTCTCGCAAAAGCAGCGCCGAAGTCTTGGCACAGTTCCCACGAATTCGTCGCGATTGCGTCAATCCTGGGTCTGTTCAGCTTCGTCATCCTCATCGCCAGCTCTGGAGAACCAATCGCTCGAAGTTGCAGAAAAGTCTATCCAAAATCCGCCATCCATCGATGAACAAAAGATCTACTCCTCGTCCACAATGCCTCGAAAAAAATCCCTGCAAGAAAGTCGCTGGAAATCAGCATCGCCGCCAATAACATCAGAACCTGGAGCAATGTCATCGTCCTTAATATCTCAGTTACGCGGTCCCTCAATCTCCCATCAGGATATCGATCGCTTTCACACTTACGATAACCGAAGTTCTCGTCCGGGATCGGTTTATTCGCGAGCCGACAGCGAGAGGTTGTACGATCGAATCAAGGATCCGATTTACGAGCACGTGAAATCTGACAACAAGTCCTTCACCGAGTCGCTAGATCGGCACAGATTTCCCATGTCTCGAGCAGAACCTCAAGTTCCTATTTACCGATCGATCGCAAGACGAGCGATTTCTCGTCGCGCGAGTGAAGGCACCTCAACGGAATCGGAACTAGAAACTGGCGCAAGTGGAATGACAGAACCGGGATCCCAGCGAGGCTCCGTTTCACCATCGAAGGACAGTTACTCCTCCTTCGATTCTAATTCGACATTAACCGGCGAGTGTCCTGGGGACAGTATGATAATGTCGCGGATTCGCAAGAGTTGCGAACAGAAGGAGGAGTTTTTACGCCGACCGAGTCATCCGATCGGATGGTTCTTGGCGGACAAAGCCGGGTCGAGGAATTACTCGAGGTCTGAGGTGCCTCAGGGAATCATCCAGCGGGAATTTTATGCGCGACCGCAGAAGTTGCAGAAACAAGTGTGGCCCCCGGAGGGTCAAGGATCGCCGGTTCGAAGCGCCAGTGTGGATCCTAAGAATGCGAAAGGACCGGCTCTAGCAGCTAAAAGCAAAAGTGAGGATGCCGTTTCGTCGAATAACAACAACAATAACAATAGTTGTAACAACAATAATAGCAATAGCTGTAATAACAATCATCACTTGACGAATAATGGCAAAGTCGGACCGAATTATGTGTCAACGTTGTCGAGGATTCATGAGAATACGGCACAACAGCAGAGTCAGGAATTGCGAAACGGAACTTCGTCGTTGCCATCGTCGCCTGGCCCGGAGAAGAAGGTCTTGGACAAGTTTCCAGTGCCACCGCAGGGTTTGCAGATTGTTTCGAGGAGAACTAAGCAGTTTGAATCGGGGTGTCTGATGAGTGATGAGGATGAGCCGGTGATCGGGGATCGGACGCATCTGTATAAAAGCGAGTTGTCACGGTTAACGAATAAACGAAGTGTACCGAATGTTGCGGTGAGGAAACGGGAGTTTGAGTCTAAGGTGGAAAATCAGGAGCCGAGAAGAACAGTGACTAAGGAAAGCAAATCATTGGAAGCAGGTGAATGTTTGGTGTTTTCTGTAGACACTTTTTACGATTCACGGTACAAGTTAATTTAGTAACTAACTAAAGTAATTAACTAAAGTAACTAACTAACGTAACTAAATAAATTAACTAACACAACTAACTACTATAATATAAATAACTACTTAATTATCCTTAAACAAATAAAACAGAACTATTAGTTTTATAAATTAAAACATTTTTTTTTGTAAATCTAACTGATTAATTTTGTTATTTTAGTTTCGTTAATAAATAAGATAATTAGTTTAGTTAGTTAGATTAGGTAAAGATAATTTAGTCATTTTATCTGTACCGTGAATTACAGACTGTGTCAATATACGCTCTCTAAACACTATTATTATAATTAGTTTAATTCAATCAAATTCAATGTTAAATTCAATTTCTTATTTCTTCAAACTTTTACGATATCTATGGCAATGGATTCAAATAATCTAACTCTTAAAGCAAAAATTTGACTTGCATAAGTATCGAAAGGCAATCCTGCTAAAAAATAAAAGTGCCCGTACTTTTATTTTAAAATAAACAATATTTCTTCGTAGCGTTACGAACATTGTTTATCTGTAAAAAATCACTAAAACTTGTTTTCACCGATTTCATTATCATCGTCATCAGTTTTCATTGATCATATATTCACAGCTTACTGTTATGTTATCTTGATTTACGCTACCGAACTGAACTTGTTTGGTTCGTTTTTACAATTTGTTGAACATACAATCATTATCATTCAGGTAGTGGATTATCAGGAAACAGAACTATTCCCATAGGAAGCAAACACATCCATTGCGAACCTCCAGCCGAACGTATTAAGTACAAAGGTAGAATCAATTAAAAAAAAGTGTGACCAAAAAGAAACAGTAACTTTACTTTCGAGTGCATTAATTCTTTTGCAATATTAAATAATCTATTTATAATCAATACAAAATATCGATTCTTTTCTTCGATCATTTTTGGTTTAAATTTAAGGACAAAACTGAATTGATGCACTTTAAAGAATTGCACGATTAAATACAAAAATAACAGACAATTTCGTTTACATTTATTTGAGCAGCTTCTTATAAATTTTTATTTATACGGCACAATGTCGCTTGGATATATTTAATCGTTGAACAAGCAATGCGAGAACTGTGATTTGAATGTTGTTTCCGTCAAAGACATGCAAATTAATTTGCAAGTTTATTTGCATTAACGAAACAAAGAAAGTTATCTACAGTTGAGATAGATTATTATTTTGTCCAAAAACATGTACAATTGACAAAGCAATATGTTATCTCGCTTTGACGTTGGAGATAACAGTGACTTTAAATCCTGCATTAGTGTGTGATATAAATAATCTTTAGTTTAACATGAAATTTAATTGCAAATAATATACAAAAAAAAATTAAATTGAATAAAAATCCATTGAAGTAAAGAAATGGAATTATAATTAATGAGTAATGAATGATTACAATGCAAATGAAATGTTATTTGGAATATTAGTTTATTTAAATTATTGATAAAAGAAAGAAGTTTGTAAAGTAAAACTTAAGAATAACTTTGTCGATTTTTCAATGAATCATTCTTGTCATAGTGATCGCAATACACGCTTCACCAATTTGAATTTTATTGGTGCATGAGGATTGAAGAAGCAAAGCAATAAATGAAATAAGGAACATTTCATTAGAAATGTAAGCTTATCGGATTGAAACAAAAAGAAAGTCTTTGTTTGTTAAACGAGTGCATGCATGTTTGCAATGTCAAGTTGAGTAATACTAATTATACGATCTAATTACAAATCAATTATTCGATTGAGTCGAAAGCAACACATGTGTCGTTTACATTAACATTGAAATCATCATCATCAGTGACATCATGATTATTTATTGTTTGTGAGTGATTTTTGGCTTGATTTAAATGAAAAATCAACTCTCTAATGTGTTTGTCATGAAAGCTAATGTTTAGTGTTTTTTCTTTTGATTAATTTGATTTCTTTCCGACGTTTAATTGATATGCATTGATTTTAAACTGCCCTGGTTATTTTGGTGGCATAGCAGTCTATTAATAAACATTAATTTCAAAATGTAACGACTTTGGCAGAACCTACCACGACGAACGATGAACCTGTACAGTTGAGAGCTCGGAGCAACAGCTTTGAATCTTGGGCTGCTATCAACGAACCAATTTACAAGTCTGTACGACACACGTGGCAGGATCAACCGGAGGAAGAAGCGGATGATAAAAGAAACATAACTGCAAAAAGACAGGATAGTTATTTAAGAGCTGTCAGGGATCAAATTGGTGAGCTATTTTTAGTTTGCTCATTTTAAACCAATTTTGCATTTTTTATTTTTATTCATTAATAATTTGCATTATTTTTCATTCCAGGAACAAATACAAACACAAACAGTAATGGCGTTGTTCTTCGAAGACCAAAAAATACGCAAATATGTATGTTAATTGTTTTCGTTTTATTTTCGGTTTATTATTTGAAATTTTTATAATAAAAATTGATTAAATTTTTGCAGCTGATGAAGATCGCTCGACAAGACGAGTTTCCTACTTGAAAGCCACTTGGGCCGAACGGATGCATATTGACAGTGATTTGGAATTAAGTGATACTGAACCGGTTCATACAATAGTGAGGTAATAATTACCTATGTGTATATATAAATCATCATGAATGTATATATATAGATTGTTCAATTAATTATCGTTGAATAATTAATGAATACATTTCTTTAGCAGAGACAGTATACCCATTCAGAATCTACAAAGCGAAAATGTTTTGATTCGAGGAACTGATGTAGAAAGGGAAGGGCTTCTGTATGTGAAGTTTACAGTGCTCGATGGCAAAGTGCGTTTTTATTATTATTATATTGGAAAATTAGAATGGGAAAAACAGTCTTGGACTGCTGCCTGTATAAATATTAAATATTAAATAAAAATTATTTTCATACATAATTTTAATTTAATAATGTGTGATATATTTTTGTAACAGCGATCGAGTGATCGTTCCTGGAAGCAAGCTTGGGGTGTCCTTCGGGGTCCGATTTTGTATTTTTACAAGGATAGACATAGTCAGGTATGTTTTTTGAAGTATTTTTAATTGCTTATTAAACAGAATAATAAATGATTAAATTATGCAAATTTTTATTTTAATTTATAGAGTCCCTCTACAACAACAGACGGGGATACTGTTCCCAATGTTGATACAAGATGTTCTGTCGTTGATGTCGCGGATGATTACACAAAACGTAAAAATGTTTTACGCGTTGCAAATACACATGCCGAAGTTCTATTACAGACAGAAGATACCGTGTCCATGGCATTATGGCTAAGATCTCTACAAAAACATGCAGCTGCTGAAAAGCCATCCGTAATTTGATCAACATTCATTATTATTATTTTCTTTCTATATCAATTATAAACACAAAATTCTGTATAATAAATAAAATACTTTTAGGATGCAACTTCTACAACATCGAAGCAACTCGCAGTTCCACAAACTCCAGGTCCAACGAGTTCAGCAAATAGCTCAACTTCGCAACAAATTCAAAGACTGAGTCCTCTTCCAGGTCACAAAGGAATTCGCAAATTAACGTCATTTAGAAATCGTTCGCCAACTGGACAATCTCCCGTTAGTAAAACCCGAAAACCAAGTCAAAATGTCGAATTACTTTCGCCATCGCCAAAATCAAAAACATGGAAAGTACGAGTTGCTAAGCAACTTCGTAAAATGCACAGTCAAGCTGGTTCGCCTTCTTCGCCAACAACTCAATTGCCACCAACAGGAGCTACTTTTAAAGTACCTTTAGAGTTTTGTCGTCCGGTAAATATTGTTTGCAATTAAAAATATGTAGAAATGGGCAAAAGTAATTACTAAATTATTTATAAAAAAATATGACTTTTTTTTAAATAAAAAAGAAAGAATCATATTCTTGTTTAGTCAGTCATAAAATAACTCTATCAAATAATTTCATTTGCAATCATATTTTTGTACATTTTAAATATATAATTGAAATGTTTGTATTAATTTGATAATTTCTTAATACTTATGTATTTGTTTAATTGTAAATATAAATGCGATTTAATTGAGTAATTTTATTTCCCATCTCTGAAAATATGTTATTTTTGTATTCAGTCGAATGGATGAATTGATGACACTCAATTTTATTTGCAGTCGTCATTTTCCGAGTACGTACCATTAATTGTTGAAATGTGTACGAAAATTGTCGAGGAACGTGGACTCGAAGTTATCGGCATTTATCGTGTTCCGGGAAATACAGCCGCGATTTCACAATTGACTGAAAGTGTCAATAAAGGCTTTGAACACATCAATGTACAGGTATATATACTTCCTTTACATATTATACATATACATTTTCATAATATCATTGTTTACACATAATTCAATAAGAATTTTTAACAAATATTCAACTATAGTAATTTTACACTTCATTTTATAACTTGAAATATAATTTGAATTAATTGTTTTTTTAGGATCCAAGATGGAGTGATGTAAATGTGATATCTTCTCTGTTAAAATCGTTTTTCCGTCAGCTTCCTGATTCATTGTTAACTGCAACTTTGTATCCAATGTTTATCGATGCCGATAAAATCGAAGATCCACAAAGACGAATGGCGACAATTCGAAAACTCTTAAGAGATTTGCCGGAGCATCATTTTGAAACACTGAAGCATTTGATGTTCCACTTAAAGAAGGTCGTAGAACACAGTGAGGCGAATAAAATGGACGCAAAAAATATGGCGATTGTATTCGGACCGACACTGATGAAAGCCAGTGGCTCAAGGGATAACGTTATGACGATGGTTACGGATATGTCTCATCAGTGCAGAATAGTCGAGAGTTTGTTAAACAACGTTTGTATTTTTATTTCCAGTTAAAATTAATTGTTTTGCAAATAATTTGTATAAATAAAAATATAATAAAAACAAATCATTTTACAGGTTGATTGGTTTTTTTCGGAGGATGATTCTGATGATTTAAGTAGGCTAAGTGTGAATCTCAGTTTACCAGCAGATAGCAATGACAATATGGATGCGAACAGTCAGTCGAATCATAGTTTACTATTAAATAATGTTCATAAAATTGAAGGTAACTATTTGTTTAATAATTGTATAAGTGCATTTAATGTTTACTTACAACTGCAAGCTTATTTTTGCACCGTAAAAAGTCAACGTTCATTTGATTATATTACAAATTTTATGTCAACAGTATTCTAAAAATAAACTTAAGTATACAAATTATATCTTGGCAATCGATTGAAGTATATAAATTTAGCGAAGTAATTTGTTTTTCAAAATACTTCTTGATAATAAATGTATCTTGCACTATTACTTTAATTTTATTAATTTCGTTAATCAAGTTGAAATATTGTTATCAATTGAATCGTTATTTTCGACATAAAATTTATTTTATTATTATATTATTTCATTGATAACATTTATTCAGTTGAATTTGTAGTTAGTAGCATATTTATTTTGCTTGGTTTGTTCTCGTGTGTGTAAAATAGGAATGCGTGAAATGATCACTGCAAAGGACATTGTAACTTCAATCATATCTGCAGCTAATAGGAAAATTCAGAGGAGAAAAAAGGGTCATGATGAAACGGACAACGATGATCATGAACAAGAAAAAGTAATAAAAATATCTCAATTATTTCAAATATTTTATTAGTTTACTTTATATTTGTTAATTATTAATGCATTATTTTCAGCCCAAATCAAAGCACGAAGCAGAATTACCAACAATTCGTCAAAGTATGGCTCTGAATGAACGTTTATGTTCCGTAAGTGAGATCGTTTTGATGCACGAAAATAAGACTTTGAATCGCGACAAATTCGATCGTCCATCGAATCACGTGGAAAATGACTTTCCCACGCCAAGTCCACGTCAAAAGTATTTAAACTATCCATCCCAACGTACCCAAGAAAAACACCCATTTGAATCACCCCAAGAATCGTCATCCCGTACAAACAATCATTTACAAGATATCACAAAGTTGAGTTCAACACCGTCTGCGACACCGGATCGAATGTCAATGATTTCGAGTGGATCGACGGATACGAAACAAAGCAACGACGAAGTCACAATTAGGTCTTATGCAAATTTAAGTGCAACAACGCAAGAAAGGATACGACGATTTGAGCAGGAGACGAAAGCGATGTTGCAAAGAGATCAACACAGACATCGTCGTGAGGCGGAGAAAAGGGAAGAGGAAAAACGCAGAATCGAAATGGAATGGCAGCTGGCGAAAAAGGAGATGGAAGATGAGGATGATTTGGATAATATTGTAGATAGTACAGTGTCACCGAAGTTGTTGGCCGAGAGGTGGTCTAGTTTAAATGAACGAATAGAGAGGGGGAATATTGTGGATGAAAGAAGTCGAAATAAAAATGGAACAAATGGAAAAGCAGAATTAAGTTCGGCAGAAGCAAAGGAAAAATTGGGCAAAGTTGCAAATCAGCAAACAGGAGAAGTCGATAAAAATGGAATTAATAAGAAACTTAAGACTGATAAAGAGGTGAGTTGTGTGTGTTGTACATGTTTACTAACTAATAACTAAATAAAAACATAACTAGACTAAGTTACTAGACTGACTAAAATAATTAAAAGCCATCTCGTTTAAATAATTCAACTATTTAGAGAATTTTAGAGACATCCTTTGCTAATAATTTGTGATAGTATTTTGCTGTTAATTTATAACAAATATTTATAAATAAATAGTAAAATTAACAATTAGTTGTTAATAATTATTAAAAAATCTACAACAAGTAACGTTTTTTGGTAAAAATAAGACATTTTTTTAATTTTACATGTACATATATACTTGAACTTTAAAATTATATTAAAGTTCTAAATATTATGTTCAAATTATGTTCATTTCAGATTTCGCCAAATTCAAATCTCTTAACAACATCTCGATATGGAAGTCTTGATTCACTTCACGAATTCCATAGTTCTTCCAAATCATCATCATCTCCAACTGCACAACACCGAGGTTTATCGGGAGACTTTTCAGACGATGGTAAGTTATTGAAAACACTGCTATTAGAGTTATTAATATCGCACATATGCTCATGATATTCTGCAATTTAAATAATATTCATAGATGTTCCAATTTATTATATATGTAAATATATAATACGGATAAATCAAACTCTCTAATCCTTTTATTTAATTCAAGATTATAAACAAATTATAGTTGATATTTATAAATCCATATATCAAATTTACATTTGTTATTTAACTCAAAAGAACATATAGAAAGTAGATTTAATTTTTCCAGACAGTTAAATGTCAAATTATGATTGTATAATTATCATAACTATTGACTATTATATAAATGTATTCAATTATATAATTACTCAAAGTGATTCAATAAATTAAGACGAAAATGAGGAGAAGAAGGCGTAAAATGTAGCAATCATAACAAAACTAAATTTAAATTAAATCAATAATTGACAATAAAATTTCATGTTTAAAAAAAATTTTTTTTGCATGATTATTGAATGTGACTAGAAAGATATTTGCATGACAGCATGACCGGTATCAGTGTTTAAAATTACTGTATATATCGCTTCAAATCATAAAATTTGATTTGTGAATAAACAAATATAAATAAACATTTCCATTTAGTTTTTTAATTGTATTTTAAAGTCTACAAATATGTTCATATTTTATTATAATTTAATTGAACAACTTATTCAGTTCATTGCTTTATTTATTATATACATACAAATTCATTCATTTGAAATTTTATTGTCTATTATTGTCTAACGAATTCGAATAAATTCCATGACATAATTGGGAAGACATTAGTTCATTCAACTGCATATCGATTTTCGTTTTGCGACTCATTTGCAACATCTTAATGACTAATCTTTTTAATCGAAGGATCGGCTGATTTAAGAAACCCAACTAAATAAGAGAAGTTCGATTCGAAAAAAAATAAATATGGAAAGTTGATTTCAGAAGCGAGTAAAATGCTTCCACTCTATGAATTGATGTACTTCATATTTTTCCAGAGCAAACGTCTCTTCTAAGCCTTTATCGCATTGTCATTAGCATACACGCGTGGTTCTTACACCTGAAAAGGTATTTCAAAATGATTATCATGAAGAACGTATGTTCATATCATTTCAATCCAAATTTAAGAACCATTTTTTTCAAACATTTCGACAATGCATGATCTTCACACCAAACAATTGATGGATTATTTTCGTTTTATATATACAGGAATATTCAATTCAATCGATTGAATTTTTAATAACAACACTTAATTAGAAGCTTCTCACATCATTGACTTTTAATCAAACTATCGTCTTTTTTCATTCAATTCAGATGAATTAATCGAACACAATGTAGAACGCTTCAATAATAATTAGTTTATTTTACAATTAGTTAAATAGCTTTTTCACACAACTATTTATAATGAATTAGAAAAATATAAAATAAACTTTTTGTTATTACACAATCATAGGCTTCTATATATATCTTTTTTTAAACTTAGACATTTGAACAATTTTAATTCATAACATAAAATATCATTGAAATATCTAAATTCATAATTTATAAATAATTTTGAATACTTTAAAGCAAAATTATAATTATTTAATATTATTTGAAAATTTACATTGAAATTTCAAATGAATTAAAACAGAAAAATGTTTCTTGTGCTTTTACTGTAATTTAATTGATAAATTTTAAATGCACGGCAGATGCACTTCTGCACTCACTGCAATTTGATATTTTTCACTCAAATTCAACACAGAATGTTTTAATTACATTTTTATATATTTATATCAATTTTCATTTTTATATATTCAAATGACATAGACAAATCTAACATCTTAAGTAGAAACTATAATACATTTTATAAATTAAAATATTGATAAAACATTTATATAAGACAATTATTAATCTAAACAAGCTTTATCGTAAAAAATATTATTTACAAAATTGCACATTATTTCTTTAATCATTTTGAATTAAATATATGAAGTTTCATTGCGATTATTCATTAAAAAATAGTTGTAAATTAGACGAACAAATATTTTGATAGTACAAAAACCTACAGTGGTTTCTACATGAGATGACTCACTTTTTTATCTTATATCTGTAACTGTTTGTATTTTTAATAATGAATGTTTTTAAATATCTTCTGCTGATTTTTCAATGTCTTGTAACAAAGAATGATATTGGAAAATATAGGTGATTTTAGGAGACCATGAAGTTGAAAAAATATTGAAAACAAATTTATGAGTGTTAAATTGAAATAATTTTTTTATTGAAATATTGTATTGAAACACTTTTTAGTCTTTAAAAGTTTACTCTTTTCAAAATCATTGAAATGGTCAAAAATCTTATTGCAAAAACGTGGAAAAAATATGAATATTACTATAGAAATGAGTGAAATAATTTGCACAATAAAATTCCATCCTTGTGTAAATATATTCAATTAAAACAATCTTTATTTCATTATTCTCCAGTAAAACGATTAATCATTGAAATAAATATTAGAAAAACTGTTTTTAGTTTCAAAAGTCCTATTGTATTAGAACATGAACGACTTAGAGAAAATTGTCTTAGTTGAACTCAATCAATATATTACAAAAACTACTGAAGAAAACAAAAATTTGATCGGACTATATACATCCTCATAATTTTTAGTTCCATTATTCCTCCGTAAACCTTAAATAATCATTTCCCAACCATCGACGAATCAACATTTCTATATAGCCGGCAATACTTAAATTCTCATTAAAAAAAACCGCGATCAGCAATCTAAGAAAATCAGTCCGCAAACTAACACTTCATGCAATTCATCCATATTTTCCATGGGCAGTTTAGAAGTTGCGAATGTTAAAGAACTTCATTGGCTTATTCATCTCTCCAAGCCTTTGAGAGTTACTTTGTTAAACGCACACACATTGGTTGTTGATATATATATATGTGCACTTGAAAAGCGCCACTTTTGGGCATACAAGTGAAATTGATCGTACAAAAACCGACAATGTAGGCACGCGAGGCCAGGTTTGTGGTGTTACATATCATCCCATTACGGTGGCGGAGGGCCCGGTGGCGCCCCCGCGAAGACACCGTTGCCAAAAGCAACAGCAGCAACAACAACAACAACAGCAACAAGCGCCACCACAACAACAACTCAATCAGCAGCGCAAAGCTGCGCATGCGACAGAGACGCTGTCGTCGTCGTCGCGCCAGCAACAGCGCCAGCCACCCTCGAAATAGCAACAACACCGGTAGCATCGGCGCTGCCAGCGATGCCCGAAGATGGCGACACGCAGTCGCAAGTACACGGGCCCTCGTTGTTCCAGTTCCTTGAAAGCTCGGGACTCAGTGGCGCCACTGAAGTGTCCTCCAAAATCATAAGTAAATTCCTCAGAGGTAATTCGCAAGAAGAACAAACAAGCTCTAAGAGCCGCTCATATTGTTCCTTACGATGTCCGTTTTATACAGAGCGACTCGCAGGCTGACTCCCGAATGGCTTTCTGCTGTTTCTTGAATTAGTTTCATGGTCTGAAGATGACTAACGTTACGAATGACGGAGATTTTATCTGAAATACATTTTAATTTTATCGTTGAGGATTGTTTATATTGTCTATATATTATTAATATATTTACAATATTAAAAAACATGATTTTTACTATGAAACGTACTAAAATTGAATATGAGTGTAACAATGTTAAATTTTCACTTGATTCAATACATAGAACAACGAAAAATAAAAATACTTTGCTTAAATAATGACCACAAAATATCATTATGTAATAATGAAAATTGATTATTTGAACTTATTTTTTCTGTCATTCGTACTAGTTTAGAACCAGACAAGTTTCAGACCTTTATCGACATCCATGCAATTATTCGGACATGGATAAATGCACTTTTTTGTTCGTTTTAGTGTCTTGGTTGCTTTTTTCATTGTTTTGATTTATTTGTTCCAATCACAAACTACTCTGCAGAAGAGTAGGTTTTGTTAAGGCGATATATCAAGTCTGCTGCACCGGAGTTAGTGTCTTTTTAAATTAAAATTTAAAAATTTTTATTAAAAAAGACAATAACTTCGGTGCAGCAGACTTGATATATCACCTTAATCCTTAACTGATATTTAAGTATAACAATGTTTATTCTATTAATTAAAATTTAATATTAATGATAAGCAAACAATAATACAAAGTCTAAACAAAAATTGCTTCAAACTCATTAACACATCAAATATAAGAACAGTTGTTTTTCATCGTTTAATTTATTGTAAATATTGTATATAGTTTGTAAATTTAACAATTTTTTAACATAAAAAATAATTAAACCTTTATATGAATACTTTAACAAAAATTGTTTAATTTTCATAGTTTTTAAACTCTTGCAAATGTAATAATATATATATGTTTTTAAAAATAAACACATTATTTAGACAAATAATTATTATAACATTTATAATAAAAAAATAAAAGAATAGTATATATGTGTACAAAATAGTTCTAACACGAACGAATTGCATTTTTCTGTTGCAAAAATTAAGACCAAAAATCATATACAATTTGAGATAAAAAACAGTGGACACTTTTGCAGGGTTTGAAGTCTAACTTAATTTAACATAAGAAAAATAAGTCATTACATTTGAATTCGACCAACACAAAGTCATATCCAAGTGCCGCCTGCGCTTGTGCAACATGAAAACATCGCTTTCAATTTGTTTTGACTGCAGCCGCACATTTATATTCAGAGGTGCCTATTTTGCACGCAACTACAAGCTGTTGTTGTTGTCGACATTGTTGCTGTCTTTTCAAAAAAAAAAAAAAAAATCCACTTTGTCATTTATCAGTGACTTCATTGGTGTGCACCTTAATCTGCTTCTATCATTTATTTATATATCAGGATACAATCATTTAGTCATAATTCCAAAATCAAGCAAATAATGTCATTTTGCTTTCGTTTAACGCGACGTCGTCATTATATTATGTTGTCGTCTAAACTGGTTTGCAATTATATGTTAATTTTGCCGGATCTCTCGGTGAAATTCATTTAAGGATCAATCAATTTATCATTGCTGAATTTTTTAATTGCCTTTGTTGCAGTTTTGTCGATTTTTTATTTTTTACAGGAATAAACGAGTGTTATATCATTGCAATTGAATTGCTTTATTAACAATAATTTTGTTTCGTTTTTATATTTGTCTGCTATAATGATTCTTAATAAAAACATATACTTTTGCTGTACAAAATATGCGTGGACATAAACGATTGCTTTCAATGTTTCAGCAATTTTGGTTGGAAGCAACTGATTGCTTATGTTATTGACAATTGACTAAATTATTGAACAATTGTTTTTCTAGGGAGCGATCTTTTAACCAGTCTGACCTCGACTTTCGATCGAAAATGGAAATCACTGAATCCTTCGTCCACATCTTCCACAACCACACAATCCACAACTCTGTCATCCTCGCCGTCATCTTCTGCTAATTATGATGGATTCACAACGATTGGAAGCAATGCTGTCAAATTGGAAAGTGATAAAATGTCGAGCCAAAAATTACAGACCTTAGAGATGTATCGAGATCCAAGTTTACATAAAGCACCGTTGGAAATTGTCAAATCGAATCGACCAGAAACCGTAAGCTTCTTTAACTTTAACTTTTATTATATAAATTTAAGAAATATGCAATTAATTATATATATATTGTATTTTATTTTAGGATGTCGGAGAGAAAGATATCGATTCAACGAAGACTCCACCGCCGGATTTGATTCCCAATAACGATCGTTTGATAAGTTCAAACTCAAATCGAAAGCTGAATCGCAATGAATTGTACCTCGACGCAACAGAGAAAGACTTGGTCGAGCTTTTTGAGTGTGCAAAACTGAATCAAAAGGAATCTACCGACGATAAAGGTAAAGCATCATCCACCGAAGACGCCACCTGCAGTACTTCAAAGCTCGTAGTTGCAAAAAATGACGATCCCTCGTATTCTAACAAACTCGAGCGATTTGAACGATTGAGCAAAGCCAATCTCGAGCCAAGATCTCGTCTAAAGAGATCCGAATCGTTGAACAAACGTACAGAAAGTCGTACTGTACAATCGAAGTTAAAGCGATCCGAAAGCTTAAACAAACATTCGTACGAGCGTTCGAATCCGGTTTCTCCAAGTAACGATAAACTGCGACGATCGGAAAGTTTGAACAAACAGCAGTCTGATTGTGCTGAGAATTCGAAATTGAAAAGATCGGAATCGTTAACGAAGACGGAAAAAACAGAGTCAAATATCAGCAAACGACGTCAGTCCGTAAGGAAGGAGAGTACAATTAAATTAAAGCGAAAAAATGGGATGCCGGAGCGTTCGATTAAGCGAAGACACACTGTTGGTGGAACGAAGGATTTTGATAAAATTAATTGGCTGGATAATAAACTGCAGGCGGATAATAAGAAGGTTTGTGGTGATGATGGATGTAGCAGTGGATGCGCAGCTAGGCCTACAATTAAGAAGAGTCAGCTGAGAACAAGTTCGCCGGACTTGAGTTCCAATAGGTACAACTTAACTGACACGAGTTTTTTGATCGAGGTGAGCTTTCGGGGACCGAGCAATGTGATTTTCAACGTAACTAATGCTAGCAACACCAGACCGCAGAGCTTGCCAGATGCTAATCTGGCGTCAAAAGTGTTCAAAGTACCGCTTGAAAGTCATGTATAAAATGATGCAGTTTTGTATATGGGAAAACAAAAATCTAACAAGCAGAATTTTGAAATCAATTCATTTTGAATTAATTTTAATTTTTCAGATATTTCGAAAATGATTTATTTTTCATTTATTTGTAATTTACAATTTCCATCTTATTTTAATTATAAATAAATGAAAAATAAATCATTGTTAAAACATTTAATGAATACAATTTAATTCGCAGTAAATTAATTCCAAAGTTCTGATTGTCTGGGAAACAAGAAGTTAAACTACGTTTGGTTGAACTATATATAGTTCGAAATTCGCTGCAATAATGTATTAATTGCAACACAGTATTCAATGGTCTGAATCATGTAATTTATTTGGCTCATTCTTCGTGATTATTCAGTTATTATTTATACTCATTTTTATTATTGATTAACTTTAGTTTTCATAATATGACGTTCTTATAAAGTTACGAAATAAAATGAAATTAATTTGAGATGAGGATTGAACTTACTTTATGCGTGATTTTACGAAGGATGATCCATTTGCAATTTTCATTGTTGATGTAATCATGAAACTTTAATGCAATATTTAATTATTTATTTAACTATTTATCAGTTTTGATCAGATGGTCAAACGATTTGTTGGTATACATGTATTTTGTCATAAGTGTAAATAATTAATTCACTATTTCGAACGATTAACTGAAGATATTTAAACATGAAAATCATGTTCGAAAGCTGTTTACGATTTTTACAATTATTCAAACAGCACAAAATTATTATAAATTGAAAATTATACATCAAGTATGAATAATATTTATTCATGAATATTAAATAAACACAAAACATTAAATTGTAATAAACAAGTTTGGTACAATGTTTTCTTTATAACAATTATGTTAAAAGTATGTTCATTTTTGGCGGAATTATAAATTCTATAATTTTATACGTATTATTTTAATATAAAATATATTTTACAACAAAGTGAATTTAATTATGCTATAAACTAGTTAATTTGTTATTCAGTAGTTTATACTAATTTTTAGTATCAGTATATGAAATTTATTATCATCGTATAATCTATCACCTGGTGCACCGTGTTTGCATCGGCTGGCCGCCGATGCAAAAAGAAAAGTTCGCGAGTTTGCCCCCCCCCAGTAAGCGAAATTAATAAAAATAGTGCCCCTATTAGAACAACCCCCCAAGGTGGTACCACCTCAAACAACCCCAAAATCGCCCCTAAAAAGTGCCAAAGTGCGCGCGAAACAAAAAGCGGAAGAAAGCGAGAAAAGGAGAAGCGGCAACGAGCGAGAAGGAGACAGCAAGAGGCGGAATAAGCGGCGAGCGAGGGAGACAACGATAATCGTAAGTCAAAACTTGTTCGTTAATTCAATTGTCCGTGTCGAACCGACTTCGCGCGAATCGGCGAACGCTCGCTCGACAATCTATTATTTAAAAATCGTAAATTGTTGATAGATTGTTTGCGGCATCATCCTGGTGCAAACACGGTGCACCAGATGATAAATTTTTACATCTGACGACAAGCGTCAGACCACAACTCAATTGATATAGAAGAGACTCTCTCTCCCATTATTGAACAAATTTTGTAAATATCATTAGCAGATTCAACTTGGCCTGATTTGTGTAACAAAGAGGAGTACAAGTAGAGCGGCCAAGCACAACTCACTCTATCGTCCAATGGCCACCAGCTTGGAACGCGGCCGAAGTATCTTTTGAGATTGTCAACGTTCACCCCAGGACGCAAAGATGTCACGTCCATTTCCATCGCCGCGATAAAGTCTTTCTCGACTACGCTGGTATATTTGATCTGGTAATGGTCGGGAACCCCCCCCCCCCCCCGGGAGGAGGTGGGCAGTATGTCGTGTTCGGCCTTTGCTCCCGCCGATGTTGAAAGTTCCGGCTACTCGTTCACTGACGAGTTTGCTGAAGCCGCTAGGTCGGAGAGAGGTCCTTCTGGAGTTTTCAAGTTCGCCGACGCTGCGGTCTTCGCAGCCACTGGAGCCAGCGTTTTCGTTGCCGTCAGGGCAGCTGGCTTCTTGTCTGCCTGGTTCGCAAACTGATCCTTTTGTTGGGGTGGCACAATCGGGGCCACCGCCACTGGAGGTTTCACCTCTGGATCTTTCTTCCTTGTCAGGTCTTCCGCGACCTGCACTGCTATCTGTCCCAAGCTCGCCGTCGCTGCACCCACCGGGCCTCCCGAGAGGAACCCTGCCAGTGCTGACAGTGAGGGCTTCAATATATAGTTTTTTGCCCCAGACCATAATGTTTCAATTGAGGGAGGGTCGGGGTATAAAATGGGACTAACCTTGATTTCCCAATTCTCACGGTCGGGATTAGCCATTTTGGAATTGACTATATACCATAAATTGGTGTCCGAGTACGCAAGACCTAGCGGATACACCTGAGGACAGAAAGTAAATGTCTCGTAATAAGAGTTATCCCAAATCTGGTTTAAATTAACGAGGGAGTTGGAATAGTAATGGACTTGATCGAACCAAACCCTGACGACAGAGAAGGATGAATCAACTTCTCTGACAAGAGGTATCGTGAAGTACCGGTACATGTCGATGGTACCGGCGCACGCGTTCTTCGCGTACCCCATCTTTGGATCAATCCTGATGGCGTCGTAATCATAACCCCCAAACCTAAAAGCGGAAAGGTGCGAATTCGGTTCCCCAAAAGTGATCTGCAACTTGCTCAACCATTGAGTAGTACAATGAGTTGGAACACCACTGTACGTTATCCAGTTTACAGAATCATAAGGGGACATGTTAAAATACTCGACGACCATGTCTTCATCCCATTCTCGCCAACTCTCCATCATAGTCCTTATATCGCGATGGACCACGATACCTTTGAATAGTTCATCTTTAAGGCGGGCCAACTCTGTCATTATGTGAAAACCATAACGAGCATCCAACCCAGATCTGTCTCTAGGACATAGGTCGTTTATTGTCAAGAACCCGGATGTACTGAAGCTGACAGCGCTAGCCAGCATGTGATGCCATTGAAGCAAGGCCTCGCTGCCCTGGTACGAAGGCGTGTCTGTATGGGTTATCAACATACCACAATATGTACCAACACGGTACAATGAAGACATGGTGGTAACGTTGTAACCCGGGACCGCATACTCAGGGACCAATGTCGACCGAGATGTGTTTATATAGTTGTGGGCATCGCGTTCAAAGTGGGCACGAACAATGCCAGTGGGCATCAGATGCAAAGGCGAATGTCCGGAATAATTATAGCCAACGGTTTTCCGTCTGGCCTCCACCTTATTCACGTCAGTAATCGGGAATTTTTCTGATTTTGTGAGCCCCGTTTTGTCAAGGTCGGAACCGTCAAATGTCCAGGCTCCGTCGGCGGGGTCATCGTTGTCTAAATTCATAGAACGACCGATGTACGATTTCGACAGTCCTTGATACCAAATCCCATACAGCTCAGAAAATATAGAGCTCGCCATCCCACATGCGTTCAACACTCCCAAACGACCACAGATTTCGCCGTATGCCAGAGTAGAGTCACGCTTTATGTTGGACACGTTGTCGGACAACCAGTATGCCTCCCAGATGGGTACAAAATCAACAGGGGCGACCGCCTGCCTACCTTTCCACACTGGGATCCTCACACCACCAATGCTCACGCTGGTGGTACCGGCATCAGACGTCTCATCGGTCAGAACTATCATTATCTTTCTCACCCCCGGTATGTATGTGTTATTGCATACAGGGGTGTACGTATTTTTCAGCTTCAGTCTGTTCCCATCATCGTACGGAGAGGAAGTTTCACAACCAAAGTTGACAGTTCCATTCCACAGTTCCGATGACATGAAGGATGCTAAATAGGCCAGGAGATGAGCCTGACCCAGCATACCAGACCTAACCGGGACTGAAATCCAGTCATTGTCGAAGCCAACATACTCAAAGCTCTCAGGGGTATTGTTGAAGAATGAGTTGTTCGCGTGGGCTACGAACGTATCCAATGTTGCAGCGGTGATCAGCCACTGACCACCAGGTCAATTCGGACACATCTTGATGTGTGGTGTCACTGAATCGGCAATTGGAATTTTTGTGTTGCGTATGAAACGCAGACGTATGGGATCCGAACGGTATGCACTTGCAGTGACGCTAGACACGATACACAGACACCGAACCATTGGAGCTATCTCAAACAATGAACTCGGCTGTCTTGCCATTAATTTTGCTAGGATGGTGTAAGACGTACTGTCTCTAACGTTCGGTATATTTGATCTGGTAATGGTCGGGAACCCCCCCCCCCCCCCCCCCCGGGGGGGGGGGGGG
>JABFPJ010001267.1:0-27245 GCA_022817425.1 Gryon sp. ZL-2020 | reverse complement strand
TATATATATATATATATATATATATATATAATGATCCTGTTTCTGATGGTTAATCATGTCTTAACACGTCAGCGACTTTCGACCGTTGTTTTTTAAAGTAACGCTGAAAAGAAAAGGCTTTGGAGATGCTCAAATGATATGTTATTTTAGCGCGGGGTTGGTCGACAGATCAAATTAAAATAGACAAAAAAGATGAATGCAGCAGAAAATGACCATCGTCTGCAAAACAGTGTAATTTCTTTTCCTTTTTGCGGGGAAAAAATAGTATGGCAAAAAGAAGGCAAAAGTTTGGAAATAGCAAGGCACGAAAGTAGGCCATATTAAATCCATACTATGACCTTACTTAATTCAGACATATGCCAGTCAAGTAATTGCAGGCTGCCTTACTACTTTATATAGAATTATAATCATATATAATATATATATATGTATATATTATAGTATATATTAATTCCTAACTTATGCCTGGTTTGTCCCATACAAATGCAAATAGAAGGGAAATAATATGGCCAAAATATGGCAAAAATATGGCAGCCATAAAAATGCCACATTTTTTACTATTAATATTTTTAATATTAAATTTTTTACTTTATATGAGAATGACAAATTTGTGAATTAGAAAGTAAATAGTTGATACTGGCATAATTATTTTATAATTTCATAATTGGTGAATTGGGTTTGAAAAATGAACAAATTATTGTAATTCAACGAGAAATCACATTAATGAAGTAGATAAACGCTTTGATATATATAAATGCATCATTAAATCGTAAAATTGTGATGTATTATATATCACGAAGCCCATTTGTTAAATGGTTTGAATGATTTGAATATTTTTTTCCCGAATTATGAAGGGTCTTTCTTTTCTTATTCGAACCAATGTAATTCGATATACTCGACGATTGATTAAGATGCTGAAACAGGTGTGACTTGTTACTACCCGTATGTGTTCTTTACATATCCAGTCTTGTTGTTTTATGAAATGTAACATGTATATATACACATATATACATATATATAACTGAAGTTTAACTGAAATTATTACAATACCTTGCAACAAAAAATAATAAACATTCATTTATTTACAGTCATAAATGTAAATTCAAAGATTACAAATTGAGTTTGAACTGTATAAATGAAAAAACTTTTTTAATTATAATTATAATGTAAACTGAAAAATTATAATTTTTCAGTTTACATTAAAGTTGATCCAAATTTACACTAAATTAAGTTAAAATGTTAAAATATATAATTTACAATAATAATAAATGTAAATTCAAAGATCAAAAATTGAGTTTAAACTGTAAAAATTAGAACATTTTTTAAATTATGAATTTACATTTTACATTAAAATTGATGCAAATTTACATTAAATGGAAATAAAATATACACATATATATTTTACAATAATAAATGTAATTTTAGAAAATAAAAAATTGAGTTTAAACTGCAAAAATGAAAAAACTTTTATACATTTTCAATTTACACTAAAATTGATCTAAATTTACATTAAATTAAGTTAAAATGTTAAAATATATAACAAATTGCAATGCCTTTGAACATTTGCATAGTTTTTTAGTACTTGGAAGTAAAAGAGGAAATAAAGTAAGCACAAGAAGGTTCAAATATATACATTATCCGTCCAATTTCAAGTTCATTAATATGCTAGATAATATCCCACGTTGCATATTATTGCCAAAGGAACCCGCATAAAACACGTGTGGCACGCGTCTCGTCAAGTTTCGGTCGCCAAGCGACAAGTCAAGAACAGAGAGGCTCAAAAGCTAACGGGATTTAAAGGCCAATATTCTTCTTCTCTTGTATTCCTTATACGTCTATCCTTATTTCCTTAAGTTTGCTTCGTCTTCGTCTAACTTTTTCATTGATCGGTCAGTCTAATGGCGGAAACAAGCGAGGCATGTCTCTCTCGAAAAGATTGGCTGAAGACAGAATCGCCAGGATGCGCGTGACTATTTTGCAAAATCATTTAAACACATCTTGTTGGCGCGTTTGGCTAAACTTCTGCTTTTATAATGGTATTGTGCTTATATTTTTCATCGGCAAAATGAAACATTCAACACTTTATTGTCAGCTTATGTAAGGATTTCTAATGATGCGAGCGATGTGATAATAGTCTAGCTTCGAAGAAAACCCACCTCATAGTCGCTGTGCTTCGTAGATATAGAAACTTGAATTATTTTGATGCTAGAATTTCAAGTAGCATTGACAGCAGGAATTTTAATCTTCACTTTGTTATATCCCGATTAAAAATGTTTAAACGCGTACCTTGAATGTTTAAGGCCCTTTGGAAAATTGAATTTGAGGTTGCATTTTCAGGTTTTGTAAAGGCCCACCAAAGTTTTGCCTGATTTATATAACCTTTATAAATTGGCCTTACTTAGGCCTTTAAAGGCTGATCTTTTATATGCCTTTATATAGCCTTTATAGATTGGCCTTATTTAAGCCTTCAAAGGCTGGCCTTTATATACCTTTACAAGGCCTTTATAAATTGGCCTTATTTAAGCCTTTAAAGGTTGCCCTTTATTTAGCTTTACAAGGCCTTTATAGATTGTATTTAATTAAGTCTTTAAAGGCTGATATTTAATATGCCTTTATGTATCCTTTATAAATTGGCCTTAATTAAGCCTTGAAAAACTGCTCTTTATATACCTTTACAAGGCCTTTATAGGTTGTGATTAATTCAGCCTTTAAGGGCTGATATTTAATATGCCTTAATATAGCCGTTATAGATTGGCCTTACTTAAGCCTTTAAAGGCTGCTCTTTATATACCTTTACAAGGCCTTTATAGGTTGTATTTAATTCAGTCATTAAAAGCTGATATTTAACATTCTTTTATGTAGCCTTTGTAGATTGGCCTTATTACTTGAGCCTTTAAAGGCTGCCTTTAATTTACCTTTATTGGCCTTAATATGTAATTGTACCCTTAAAAATTTGTCCCTAAAAATATTTAAAGGCTTAAAAACTGTTCTCCTTAAAGGTAATTTATCAAAATATCAATATGTAACTATTGAGGTTATATTCCGAAAGACGTAACTAAGAAGGTGTATTCTTGGCCCTTTGCAGGTATCCTTTAGAGGTTTCTTACCTAATTGCCTATCTAGGGCCTTTGAAGAAAAATGTTACATTTCCTCTCCCCCTATGCACCCCATTTTGTTACAGCCCTGCTTGAAGCCTTTCAAGGGTTCGTTAAGGTGTTCTTTAAGGGTTATAAACATAACCTATAAAGGGCCTAAATAAAATGTCTAGTCTAGTGAATGAAAAGTTCCAATAATCCGAAACGAAGAAATGGTATTAGTTTAAATGATGTTTTGAAAAAAAAGTTGATATGACAATTTTGTCTCGTCGATTCTCTCGAACGACGAATAAGGTGCGGCTTCCGAATGGAGAGTTATAGCAATAACAGATGTTGCTATAGCATTAGATAATTAATCCGGAGTAGAATGATGGTGAATATTGCGGGTGCGGAGAGATAGATTATTACTAATGCGTTTATTTTTATTAGTCCCCCGCGCGTAGGGAGCCAAGACAGGAAACCTCATCTTTTCATCTACCCTATGTTCCAAATGACGAGTTTCGTGACTCCTTAATGCGTCCGTCACTCTCGCGCTCGAAAACACACATACACACCAACATCTTTTACGTCACTATTTTCGTTTTAAAGTCACTTTTCTCTTCATAAAAGATATTTGAAAAAGAACAAAAAAATAGAGAGCTGCGATTCATCGCGATTGACGAGATAATTTTGTTTCGATCAATATAGTTTGTTGAAGAATAACGAATAATTGAATTGACTATCTAGATTATTGTTTTTATTATCTATGTAGTTGCAAAGCAAACATAAACAAAGTAATGCTTTAAGTAACTAAAGTAATTTATATAATGCAATGTCAATAAAATAATGTAAACAATTCGAAGCAAATAAAGCATAAAGTAAACAAAAGAAAGTAACCAAAACGAAAAAAAAGTAAACAATATAATGTAAAATGTAAATAAAATAATGTAAACATAACAAAGTAAATCAACTATTAGGTAAACAAAAGAAAGTAATTAAAATAAAGTAAAGAAAAAAATACAATGTAAATTAAAGAAAATATTGTAAATATAAAAAAGTAAATAAACAGCTAGGTAAACAAAACAAAATCAAAACAAAATAAAGTAAACAATACAATGTTAAAAAATATAGTAAACTGGAAAAAGTAAATGAACAGCTAAGTAAACAAAATTAATTATTAAAAACAAAGTAAAGTATACAAAGCAATGTAAATAAAATAAAGGTAAACATGACAAAGTAAAGTAAACAATACAATGTACATAAAATATTGTAAATAAGAAAAGTAAATAAACCGCTAGGTAAACAAAGCAAAATCAAAACAAAATAAAGTAAAGTAAACAATACGATGTAAATAAAATATTGTCAACAAAAAAAGTAAATAAACATCTAGGTAAACAAAACGAAATCAAAACAAAATAAAGTAAACAAACAAAAGACATCTATTTTATACAATCTGAATAGTGAATCGAAATTACGATTTAACAAATTTCGATTTCGAAATCCACTTGTTTCAAGGCCGACTTCCACTTGTCGTGAATCTAATCATTTTTTTTTCTCTTCTTCCTCAAATCCATCCCACTTTTCAGTATCTATAATTGCGTTGAGTTGTGTAACTACACTACAGCAAAGACGTTGATCGAAATAATCGTTTTTGGCGGATATTTTCTTTGTGAAGATTGATGCCTGTGTACCAGCGGGCCTTTTTTTTCTCCTCTCCTTTTGCTCTTCGGCGTCTTATAACGTCGTGTGCGCACCCTGGCATTATCTGGCATTTTATTATATAGGTAACTTGTGGCACGCGCCATCCGCTACCCGACAACAGCTGCTCCTCCATCTCGTTGGCAGGAACGGCAAAGGAAGAAGAAAGCCAGCCAGCAATATAAGTGAGAGGCACACCTTGCCCCGAAAGACGCGTGCCGTCAGCTTTCAAGATGCGAATCTCCAAGATCTTTTCCTGCACAGTGTCTGGCCGTTGATCCCGCCATGGCCAAAACTGTGTGATGCACGGAAAACGAAAGGTGGACGAAAGTTTTGCAATTCCGAAACCAGCGTTGCACAAAACGAGAGCAGATAAATAAGATCCAAAACGGATCTTGGACGGAATCGCAGCTGTTGTTGCAAATCAAGATTGTGTCTGTTGGTGTATTGGTACAATTATATTGCGCTTCTGATTATCGCTATAAAATGACGCTTTTTTGGAATGAATAAGTTATGTGCGGCATATTGGAAATGGGCTCATAATTATGGGATTAAGAAACCATTAAAATTTTACATAATGACAAAGTGTAAAATTACAGTAAGGGGGAAACAAGGAAAGAAAAAAGAAAAGTTGGTTATTCCATTTTATTTTATGTTTTTAAGTATGATACACTCAAAATTTTTGCAAAAATATTTTCAAATTAACAATTTTTAAACTTTCATTAACAAAACATCCAGGGTCTCTAAATTAATCTTGTCTCTAGTAAAATTCAAAAAAAAAAATATTGTCAATATATTATATATTCAAACATATATATATATTTTGTACATTTTTCATATTTGGATATTTTTCCATAAATCGCAGTACAAAGCGCATATATGGCCAATATATGGCCATTTGTAACCTTAATTTAAAAAGGTAAAAATTACAGCAGCTATATACTTTCAAATTATACCTTTGACAGCCTTCTCTCAGAACTAAACTGAAAAGACAAAAATACGATCGTTTTTTTGTACTTGGCCAGAGACTCTACCATGTCTCTTGATCAAGAGTTAAAGACACAGTGATATTCTGAGACAAAAGGGCTTTGAAAGCAATGATTGTTGACGGGCGGTGAGTATGAAAGACTTCGAACGAATGCTGCACTTAAGTGTTTCTGTTCTGATCTCGCAACATCTTGCGCAGGTAGAATACCTGTTTCTCTGGCGTCAATGTGAGCGTATAAATGCGTGCATGACACCTGCTACCGCTTCATAATACCGCAGGTAAGTCGAACGGGCACGAGCCATCCATCCAATTCTTGTTTCTCTTTTTTCTCTCTCCTCGTATTTTCAATTTCGAACGCTCATTTGTCTGCCACCAGCACTCTTTAAGTGCCAAAGTTCAGTCAAGAAGTCTACCGTCGAACCAGTTAATAATTATATCGATTGAATCGCCACCGAAGACGTACTTTCTACATCACTTTTTGGGAGTTTGGAATGCGAGGAATTACGTTATAAGACAAATTGCTTTTTTTCATTTCTGACAAAAAAATTGCTCTTTGTTGGAGCCTAGGATTATCATCGACTCATCGTAGAGGCAGCTGTATCTTCTCCTCGAGTCATCTGCCTGGTTTGTGCGTGATATGATAAATACCTCATTCTCCGGTAATAATGGATATTTATTATCAGCTAAGTAGATACAGCTGACTCGGGAGAACTGGGTGGCCGTACCCCCTCTTTATGTACAAATTCGAATATAGGGATGCTTCAGACTTTTGACGGACAAATTTTTTGATAAGATTTGTATGTTTTACCTGGGCGCTTATGAAATGTATCAGTTTTTAGGGGTCGATTATAGGGAGATTTTATGGTTTTATTTAGTCCATTATGACAGTCATGCTTCAAACATTTATTATGTTTCATTCCTCGAAACAGCTTTCCGATGTATCAATTTTGATAGACAAATGGTCTATTTTTTGAGATTGATTAAATAGACAACTTTTCAGTTCTTTCATCTTCTAATTAACTGGCTATTTATTTTTACACTATTTATCTTCATCTAAATTAAAGATCCATAATTGTTATCTTCTTGATAACAGCTAATGTATTCCAGGTAGAACTTGTAATCGGATTAAAGTGTGGTTCTTATATTACAAGTATGCCAACTGTATAACGCAATATGTCAGCCGAATCATGGTAGCCATACCAGACCCATGTCAGACCCATGTCAGACCCATGTCAGACCCATATCAGAGCCATGTCAGACCCATAACAAACTCATGTCAGACCCATATCAGACCCATAACAAGGCCATGTCAGACCCATATCAGTCTCATATCAGACCCATATCAGACCCATTTCAGCCCCATATCGAACCTTTATATGGCCCGATACATTCGATTCATTGTCCTATGACGCAAACCTCATCAGGTGCCAAAAAGATATTATTTTTCAATATTTTGTAATCGGATTCTGATACGGCACTAATCGGAAAATCAGTTAATACACACAGAAAAAGGTTTAGTTCAATCAACTAAATTTATTGAATTATCTAAAAATTGGTTTCTTTTAACATAATGTTTATTGAAAATAAATAATTGTTAGTTGTTTTAACCATAAATTTCATTTGTTTCAAATAATCCTTTCAGTAATTGTAAGACTGTAATTTTGTGAACCATTATTGAACCATATTTTCGTCATGGCACGCCCTATTAATTTTCTTCGAAGGGCTGTTTTAAGATGATTAATTTTGTGATGTATAACATGATCGGTCATTTCATCTTCAAATGGTATTAACTCCATTATCTGTTACACTATACTTGTGACTTTCTATATATATGAGACTCGTTTGCATAGGCCATTGAAAAGTTTGGAGTGTGGGAAGTGTATACAACATAAGGGGAGAGATGACAGTATTATGTCACCCGGAAAGGCGGGAGAGATGTTTTCTCTCTTAATAATAGGATCATGATCAGATAGGAAATTGAATTGGTGTGCTCAAATAGGGTCGCAGGATAACAAAAGGGGAGGGCGCGCTAAGTCAAATGCCACGCTCTGAAATGTCAGACCAGCATCCCTATTGTGTATCCATATTGACTCTATCGACACTTGATATTAACACCACACCTTGTCAACACAAGTGTTGACTTATACACAAATACATTAATCAGTTTTCAAACAGAACACATCCCAGCCATTAGATTGCAAATAATGTGTGTGTGTGTGTGTGACATCTTGCAAAACTATTCAGTCCAACGGAGATAATCAACGTTGTAACAAAACAAACAAATTGCTAACTAACTGTGAAATAACAGCACAGTTTCAGTCGACTAAAACAGAAGCTTTGTCTCTTTGAAGTCGTTGGTTCGTTTTTTTTTTCGCTTCAAACGACGTCTTGTTTAAATGCACATTGCAACTTTGAGTTCTATATACTTTTGTGTGGCTTGTGTGGGTTTGTATGTGCAATGTGCTGGTGAGTGGTCGATAACGGAGAGTTGCCGCAGACGGTAGGATGTTCATCGGACACCATATATCCTGTTATTCGCCCTACTGCAGAGTCGCTACGAAAAATTATAACAGCGTCATTTCTGACCACACATGAGTTATCACGTCGAATATCAAATTTTGTATCGGGAAAATTTGTGATTTCTTTTTTAATTTTTAATTACTTTTTCTTAAATTTCTTAATCTTAAATATTACGAAAGACAAATATTAAGAAGTGTAAAGTTTTCGCGGTGATCAAAATAAATTTTTGTTCTTATCATTTTTGTTTTTTTATTTGTTTATTTTAAAAAAGAAAATAATAAAGTAAAGTCAATACTGCAATGTAAACAAAGCAAAGTAAATAAAGCAAAGGATAAATGTTGCAATGTAAACAAATTAAAGTAAACAATATAATGTAAACAAAATATAGTAAACAAAACGAAGTAAATTTGTTTTGTTTCTTTTTATAATAGTTTTGTTTAATTTTAAATATAATAAAAAAGATATATTAAGAAATGAAAGAAGTTTTATATTCGAGTAAGAAAAGTCAGAGAACTGACATTCGATTGGCAGAAGTCTAATGTTTGTTGTTGTCATTTTTTTAAAAACATTAGATAGTATAATGTCGTTTGTATTATCTCGACTTTTTATTTGTTTGTTTTAAAAAAGAAAATGATAAACTAAAGTCAATACTGCAATATAAACAAAGCTAAGTAAATAAAGCAAAAGGTAAATGTTGCAGTGTAAACAAAGTAATGTAAATAAAACAAAGTAAACAAACCAGAGTAATCAAAACAACGAAAAAAAAATACAATGTAAATAAAATAATCTAAACAAAACAAAGTAAATAAAAAGCTATAATGTAAAGATAAACATATTTTTCTAATAATTTTAAATAATAAAAAGTTCATGTTATTAAATTTAAGACATTATTTTTCTTAAAAAATTGCGATTACCAGAAAAAAACAGACTATTAAAAAATGTACCTCGCAAGTTATTGATTGATTGCATTAATTTGATGGCACTTAAAATATTCAGTTGAATTTAATGACATAAAAGAAATAATGACACAGCATCATATCGATCGACAAATCGATGAAATGAAAATGCATTTTGCCACGAAAATGACGCCAACATCAAACTGATCAATCTGTTGATTCAGCTGTTCTAGTTTACAGGGATTTTCGATTCGCCCGCAAGGATAAGAGATTGGTCTATTTTTAAAATTCAGCGCAACCTCGATCGCATTCAAAATGCCCATGTTTCTTAACTAGTTCACTCAAGTACACATTTTCCGAGTTCGCCGTTTTTTTGCTTCTCATTAAATTGATAGTCTACACGAAAAAAAAGATAGGGGCCTGATGGGGCATACCCTACTAGGCCCCTATCACGATCGCAATATGTCAACTAAATCGTGCTAGCCATATTAGGCCCATATCTGGTCTTTATATGGCACGCTATATCAGACCCATATTAGACCCATATCAGACCTATATCAGACCCATATCAGACTCATATCAGACCTATATCAGACCCATATCAGACTCATATCAGACCCATATCAGACCCATATCAGACTCACGTCTCAGACCTATATCAGACCCATATCAGACCCATGTTAGACCTTTAGATGGCACGCCATGTCAGACCCATATCAGACCTTTAGATGGCACACCATGTCAGACCCATATCAGACCCTTATCACATAAAAGTTGAAATCTCGTGAAAACGTCCTTGGATCATCGGAACTATACATTTTGCCCCTGAAACGGAGGTGAAATATTGTAACGTTGATACACGACTAACGATCGGCCTTTGAAGTTCGAAGATGCAAATCACAGCCGGATTGCCAACAACACACAGTACATTACGTTGGCATGCAACAGTATATTACCGATGAGTCAACTTAACAGCAATGGAATGTCGTTAATGATGCTTCTATATGAGAAACTAAATCTTGAGAACTCAACTATAAAGTGCCATGTTTCAATATTTTTTTTTTGTATTGTAATATTTTTATGCTTCTTTTGAAAGATAATTCTCTGCTTTTGAATTCGGCGAAATAATTCTCAGATTAAATGCAATGCTTGCATGTTCCATAAAGTCTGGAGATAATAGTCTGATGGACCGAGAGCATGAGATCTAGGTTCAAGTTACGAGTTCAACTTACTCAAAGTACAATAAAAATCGGGATTTCTTTGTCAAAGTGAAATATAAATTGTGCGAACTCAAGATAAGATAAATTTATGCAGAAATTGTTTCTAAGTCAAGTTTTTTACATGTTAAATAAAAGTCTAATATTGTAAAATTATTATAATATATATGTACAAATTATTATATTATTTTATTATGAAAATTATTATATATTATATATAATATATATTATATATATTGCCGTTTTACGTATATAAAATATATACTAAATATATTAACTTACTTATTTCAATATATATATTTTTTTAAATATATAAAAAATATACATCTTTTATAAGATTTCTTTCCGCAAATATATTTTTCCCATACAAATATATTTAATATATATTTTCTATACATATTTTCTTCTATGTGGATAAAATCTAATAAATTATTTAGTTACATAATGTTTATATTACATTGAAAAAACATGTTTTGCTAAAAGAAAATCCGTACGTAACAAAATATGTGTAAAAATGTACGCAAAAATATATTTACGGAATATATTCGAAAATATATTTACACATATATGTTAAATATATAACTTTTTGTCGTTTGAAATATATTTAAAAATATATGTGAAAATATATTAAAAAGTAAATGTGAAAATCCGCATCAAATATAAGCTGCGATATTGAAAAATGTTTGCATCATGTTTTATGCGCGGGAATCGATAAATGTGCGCTGATGACGATTCGTTTTGGTTGTCTCTGCAGGACTTATCTAATTTGCGTTATACAAGAATGACGGTCGGACTCATCAGACCTCACGCAAAAGCTAATGCGATAAGGCATGCACTCGCGGAACCGGTAACGTACTTTACATTTGCGTGCGAGCCATCGTGGGAACTGGTCTAGTATCTTGCGAGAGCGTGGGTTTAGCAAAAATGAGTATTTATTCACAAAACGGCAGGAACAATGCGACTGACTGTTGGAACTCCGCGCGTTCCGCAACGCTGACGACAAGATCATCATCGCCAACAGATGCGCTTGTCGATGATACCTTTGCAAGATACACCAATGAAAATGGGTCGTTAACATTAGCGACTTCACCAGATCGACCTTCAATTCTATTTAATACTATTTTTCACTTTTTTTTTTTACATTCTCACATATAAGCGCGTTGTTTGCAATTTCAATGCAACGAAACGTGTCTTTCAGCGCATTTATGCGGGATAAATCACAATTGTGTCAATGGAAAATGTAATTTTGTTTGACAATTGTTAGATGTATAAGTTAATTTTATTATAGTTAATGATGATGATATAATGTATGTTTATGCTGCTTTTTATATAAGTTTAAATGAAAACGGAACAATAAATGTAATCGGCAAATCTGCGATTTTTAGGTCTGATGTTGGAAAGTACCAATTTTTTTTTTTTTTTTTTTTGTAGTTTTTTTATTTAAAGAAAATGGAAATGCAAGTTGATATTGGACTGTTTGTATGATAAAATCGTGAAGGCAATTATGATAAATTGCAAGTAGGCCTACTGTGTAACGCACGGAATTGATATGGCCTTGATATGGAAATCTCAAGAAATTATTGTAAATTTTATCATATTACATCCTAATCAGAGCCTGATTAAATTGTTTTATGATAAGAAAAATAATTTGTAAGAAGAAGAATTGTAGGAAGATGGGGGTCCGATGGGGCATACCCTACTAGGCCCCTATCATGATCGCAAAATGTCAGCCAAATCATGGTAGCCATATCAGGCCCATATCAGACCCATATTAGTCCCATATCAAACCCATATCAGTCCCATATTAGACCCATCTCAGACCCTTATTAGACCCATATCAAACTCATATCAGACTCATATCAGACCCATATCATACCATTATCAGATCCATACATTCCGACAATACGGCATAAATGAAAAATATGAAATGATATTTCATATTTTCGTCCATCAGGGATATTTTCGAAATACATCTCTAAAAATATTATATTATTTATAACTGAAAATATTTTTGCAAAATATATGCAAAAATATATTTACATACAAAAAAATATATCTTCAATATATTTTATCAGCAAAAATGTATATATATTTTGACATACATTTCCTCACCGATGAAAAATATATGAAATATATATTGAAGTATGTGATTTTTTGTTGCTTTTTATATATAAAAAATATAAATTTTATATACAAATCTGTTTCAAATATATATTAATTATATTTGTATTCCATACTTTAACTATATATAATTCAAAATATATATATTCAATAAATATCTCAATACTTATTATATATATTTAAATTATATATTTTTTCGTTGTTTTTATGTATATTTTTGAAATATATATACAAAATATATCCAAAATATATATTTTTAGTATATATATTTTAGAAAAATATATTTTTATATATATATATTTTTGAAATATATTTTCATCCCTGTAGGACTTTGAAGCATATTTTTTCCGTCCACCCAACTTCCCCAAGAAATCGATGCAGCAAAAGTTGGACCAGGTTTACTTGTAAACGTGAAATCGAAGCGACTGAAATATAGATTGGATCGAAGGGAGAGCATTTATCGTTGCCTCCTGAAATCCTCTATATATACACACACACATATATATACATCTATTTGTGCTTAAAAAGTTGGCTGGATGGTTAAATTGGCTCTGAAGACATGAATGCTGAACGGTTAATCTATCGTTTTCACGAAACATTGGCGTACGCTTTGCAGGGAAGATGTTAAGACCTGGCGGAAAAGAATTAAGCGGCGCAAAGTTGGTTGGAGGAGGGTAGATAAGGAGAGGAGAGGCAAAAGGCAAGCCGAGGTCTCTCGGTATTGATCGGACTGCTTTTGCTTTGCTGATTTTACTCCCGACCCGAGAAAGAGAGGAGGACCATAGTAGATTGTATATATATAGTCATACGGATATGTGGTTAGAAAAGATACGTACACGTCGACGCTGCCGATGACTTTGTGTGTGTGTATGTGGGTGTGTAAGTGAGAGAGCGTGCGCCAGAAATACGGAGGGGCTGGGTTGGTTTCCGTAGCTAGGTAACACGGACCGATTCCAGGCACTACCGCACCCTCAATTGGTCAATTTATTATTCATACTCTAACCGTGTTTTATATTGCAACGATGCTGCTGACCGTCAAAAGAGGTTATCACTTCTTATATACAAATATCAACCGGACATATCATAATTGCTAGTTGCTTCTTATTATGTTACTAAAATTAGTATCTTGTTTCTTTTTCTTTTTCTTTTTTTTATAGCCGAGTAAAAACAAGCATTTTTTACCAAAACAAATTTTGATCAAATTTTGATCTTTTATATTAGACTGCATCTAATCTTTCTTTGATAAATGTTTGATCGATTAAGGATTCAAAGGACGATTACAATTTTAATAATAAGAAATGATGGTAAAATGATGGTTTTCCAAAGGATCGAAAATATATCCAAAAATATAAGCAGGATATATATTCTATATTTTATATATATCCAGCATATATAATAAAAGATATATATTAACAAAATATTTATATTATATATATCAAACAATATTATAGATTTTTTATATATCCTACGATATATATATTTAGTATATAGTCAAAAATATATTTTGTCTATAACATTTTGGATATATATTTGAGTTATATATGATCAATATTATATCAAATATTAATTTTATATTTATGATATAATATGGATCATATATTAATCATTATTTTATCATAATTTCATATTAATAAATTCTAGTCGTCCTTTGAATCACAAATATTTATTGAAAAAAATCAATTTAAAGGATCAAAATTTGATCAAAATTTGATTTGGATTTTTGATCAAAATTATATTTGGATTTTTCAACAAAATTTGATTTGGATGTTGGATAAAAAATCGATCGTTCCTTTTACCGGGATAATTGAGACAAAAGACAATGTTTACTATAGTCGTGTATTTTATAAATAAATTATTTATTTGTTTCGTTGGAATCATAGATCACAGATCAAATGTTGGCATGTAATTAGGGATGATTGAAGTAGATGTGATAATGGATAAAGTTTTTTAATGTTGGACAATTTCAGCTAATATGAAAAGTTTTGTATAGGTAATCGAGACAAAAGTAATATTGGGTTAGAGCATTTGGATTACGAGAATAAATTTGCAGGTTTAATATCTGATTCGCTGTTTAACTTATGCACTTTGATTTATAATATTTATTATTAAAGCTTATGAATAATTTCTTCACACTTTTTATATAATATAGAATTATGTCCTTTTTTTTTTAATGTAAAAGAAATTTTTTATGTAGGTTTTTGGACAAATATTTTGTGATTTGATACATTTTTAATGTCATCATAAATGACTCATAAATGATATTTTTTTTAAAATCATTATAATTAAAAAAAAATTTTTTTTTTCATTTATTAATCAAAAAAAATTATTCTAAATGTAATAAAATGAATCATTTTTTCTATTTGAATAAGAAAATAAATAAGCCAGCTAAAACCAAATTAAAAATACCACAGATTTGTCAGATAAGTTGAATTTGCCCCCAACATTCGCCATATTTTACAATCATAAGAACCATCGACGGTTTCATCTGCGGTAACGAAAAAAAAATAGCTCAGAAATTGGCGTTATTTTGCGTGCGCCAGAACCCCTTGTTTATATATATGTATATATAGATAGATACATAAAAAAGCGTTGTCAGAGCCCGAGGGAGAAACGCGACAATTTGGCAGGAAGCCTTTAATGATCGGCCTCTTTTTCCTGGAATGGAGGATCTGATGCAGAGGGTGGAAGTAAGCAAGAAAAAAGAGAGAGACAGAAAAAGAAAGAGAAAAAAAGGAGAGGGAGAAGCGACACGAGCATAAAAGTCAGATCTCCAAGGTTTCATAGGTGTGTGTTGGCTACAAATGGTTGCCTGGTAACCGCCGAGGGAAGTAACGGGTCAATACCTGGCGGCTGGCGTTACAGCCACGAGTCCAAAACGTCACTGGAATTACACGCTCCAAACCCCTCGCGCGCGCGCGCGCGCCTCCCCCTTTTTCCAAAGCTGACGTCCGCCATTGCCACCCCCGCTCGAGACGTGCTTCCTCTGACCCCTAACCTCCATCCACCCCGACTGCCAATGAAAACCGACAATCCCCACTCGGCTTTGAGTTTACTCGCCTACTCGTCCGGAGAATATATATATACATATATATGTACATATATATATGTATACATACATGTATATATATATATATACATATACCTGTATATTATATATATATATATATACAGCACCCGCGTCTGGGGCTCAGTCAGCCGCAAGGTTACAACCCTCGGACATTAATGCTTCTTGGAACCTGCAGCCTCGCAACCCCGTTTAATGTTCTCCAAATCAGCATTTTCGATGCATTTGCAATTTCGTTAATGGCGCAATTACTTGTAGTTTATTTAAAGGATGCCTATCCGCTAAACAAACTGACGTTTGTAAATAAATAATTTTTCATTCATTACAAATATCTTATATATACATTTACATAATCTCGAAACTTAAATTAAGTGAAATTTCACTTATTTAGAGGGTTTATTCACTTATTGAACAAGTTTGAAAAATAACTTGGAAAAAGTGAATTTTAAGCTATTAGAAGAGTGAACAAAAGAATATTAAAATAATATTTTTTTATTATATAATTTTATAATTATTATTATTATATAGTTATCATGATCGCAATATGTCAGCCAAATCATGGTAGCCATGTTAGGCCCATATTAGGTTTTTATATGGTACGCTATATCAGACCCATATCAGACCCATATCAGACCCATGTTACACCCATGTCAGAACCATTATCAGACCCATATTAGACCCATATCGGGCCTATATCATATTACTCCTTTTTTCTCTTTTTTATTTTTGTATTATATCATTAAAATCTCAGTGAAAAAATGTTTTTTCTCCGAGAATCGAACTCAGGTCCCCAAGGTGATAGTCCGATGTCTTCTCCACCGTACCAGTCTATCACTTAAAATACGAAACTTAATTGAGAAATGCACCTAGCTTGTAAATCATTCATTTAACTTATGAAAAAGTACAATTTTTGACTTTTTTCAAAGTATCCAATTTTCTTCACTTATGAAGAATTAGTTTTCCACTTTTTGGAAAAGTGAATTTTCTTTCGCCTATGAAATAGTAAAATTTTTCACTTTTCTGGAAATACAAAATTTCTTCACTTACGAATAGTGCAAATTTTGACTTTTTTTACTTATTCAAATTTACAGAGCAGGCATCATGTCTTAGATGAAAAATATATTTGAAACAAAAAGTTTCTTTATAGTAATGTAAAAATTAATATTGTATCTTTGATTTTTAAAGTTGTTTAATTAATAAATAATTGATGTTATTCGATGGAAATGAAGTAAAAAAAAGGGAAAGCAAATTATACGATGATTAATTACAAAGTATAGTTATATATAAACCACGAAGTTTTCCTTGAAATTCCGCTTAGTTAGGCGACCTATATGATAGAATAATTTAAAATATTGAGAATCTTTAAATATTGATGGCTTTTTTTTCTTATCGGCGCATCGCACTAGTCTCCGCTCTGAATTATCTCTCATAAAAAACAGTCATGTATATTGATTTCCTAGCAAATATTCAGTTTTTATCTTCAATGAAAATTGAAATGACTTTTTCATATATCGAACATATAAAATTACTTTTTCGATATTGTAAAAGCATTTATTACATTTTTTTAGTATAATTTATGGTAACTTATGTCATTGCATTTTGTATTGCATTATATACCAAGTATTTAATACGACGATGATTGAACCATCAGAGACTCATTGAATAACTTGTTTTATCGATTCAAGAGCTCTCAACCCTACATAGTTAACAAGTTTATTACATATATTACATGTATATCCTAATTACATCAGATATGTATATTCATAAATATAAATATGTATCTGATATGTTCGTCAGACTTACGGTTAGCCAATGAGACCAAACATTTTAATAAAGCACAAATACTTCGATGTAAATATAATTTTTTTAACAGATAAATAATTTTCTATGCATTAAAAATACTTATTTTTCCCATCAAAAGTGGGACGAAAGTGATTCTTTCTATCGCAAGGGGAGAAAAGTATTTTCATCCCTGAAATGACATAATGGAAATTTGCTTTCCTTTCTTTGGGATGGAAAGTTGGGATAAAAAGTTATTTTTTATATCTTGTTACAGGGCAGAAATACAATTTACCGACCTAGGGTGGAAAAGATCACTTTTCTGCTCGAGGGCGGGAAAGTATCGACACTTTTCGTACCTTGAGATAGAAAGTCGGGATAGAAAGTTATTTTTTCTTCCTAGGAATAGGACAGTTACCGACCTATGGTGGAAAAGACCACTTTAGCGCCCAAGGGCAGGAAAGTATCGCTACTTTTCCTACCTTGAGATAAAAAGTAGGGATAGGAAAGTTATTTTCCTTCCCTAGGGATTGAAAGTTATTTTTCTCTACCTAGGGATAAAAAGTTATTTTTCTCTCCCTAGGGATAAAAAGTTACTTTATCTCCCTGGGAGTAAGAAAGTTATTTTCTTTCCTTAATGATAAAAAGTTATTTTTTCTCACTAGGGATAGAAATTTACTTTTCCCCTAATGATATTAAGTTATTTTTCTCCCTAGGGATAGGAAAGTAATTTTCCTTCCCTAGGGATAGAAAGCTATTTTCTCTTCATTAATAAAAAGAAAGTTATTTTCGATGCATTTACAAGAAACTGTCGATAAAAACACATTATCGATTGCCTTTTTTTGCCCTAGTTGCGAAATATACTATTTTCTCTACTTCTATAAAGTAAGATTAAAGAAATATATTACATTTTCATTGTAATTATAGTAACTTTTAAGTTGCATTTGTCGTTTAGATTTTACATTCGTCGTCCTATATTTTGCGATCGAATTTGTCGCATGTCTCCGTTTGTTGCATCCAAGATCATTGAACTCAAAATGCTGCTGACAGGACATAGCTGTCCCCACTTGTAAATAGTGTGTATGCATGTACTAGGAAAGTGGCCGACGCCCCTCTGTGTGATGCGCAGCGTCGATCTTTTGCCTTCCCCTCCGAATTCCGGCCGCACCCCACCACTTTTGGTTCGTTGTCATGACGTACAACACACAGCCGTTTATCCTCCTCCAATCAACCAATACTTATTTCATCTGTCTTTTATCCTTCCTATCTCTCTCTCTCTTTCTTTCTCTCTCTCTCTCGCTCTGTGTTGCTTCTTCCATTTTTCACCAACACAAAAGCACGTGCCGATTTTGAAAGCAACGCTAAATAATCATCTATTCAAGTCACCCGATCCACGTTGCGCGCGTTGCCACTTGCCGATATGCCAAACGTCTTTCGAGACTCGCTTTTGAAGTTCGTAAATGTTATATGAGAGTACTTCGAAGAAACCAGATAAAATGGTTTGCTAAGCTTAACCAAACGTGAAATACGACTGTTCGATCCAGACAGGATACATTTTTGCTTAGACATCGACATTCAGGCATGGGTCATGGTTTAACAATTTGTTAAAGAAGCATCGGTGTTAAATTCACTGTAACGTTAGAACTGTATGTATATATATTTGCTTGGATTTTTCTTGAGTGGTTTTGTGATTCTGAAGCTTGGTTCTATCGGAAGGATAATTATTTATAAAGCAACAGACAACTTGAAAATTACAGTTGCTTTAGTTTGATGAATATTTCATATTTCAGGACTTATCATAGAATTTGAAATTTATGGGAAAATAAGTTATAGGAAAAGTTCTATAATATCTAAGAAATAAGACATATATTGTGTCGTATATTCAAAAAGTTTTATTACGGAATGTAATAGGGATGTTACAGGGCTATTAGAGGAATGTTATAGGGATGTTATAGGGATATTGCAGGGCTGTTACAAGGGTGTTATAGGGATGTTATAGGGATATCACAGATTGTAGGCTGTTACAAGGGTATCATTGGGATGTCATAAGGATGTTACAGGGATGTTACAGGGATGTTAAAGGAATGTCATAGGGATGTTACAGAGATGTCGTAGGAATGTCATAAGGATATCATAGGGATATCACAGGGATGTTACACGGCTGTTACATGGATATTATAGGGATGTCATAGGGATTTTACAAGGCTATTACAGGGATGTTATAGGGATATTACAAGGCTGTTACAGGGATGTCATATGGATGTTACAAGGATGTTAAAAGGATGTTACCGGTAAGTTATAGGACTATTACAAAGATGTTATAGGGATATTACAGACGTCATAAAAATGTCATAAATTTTTCTTAAATTGACATAGAAGTTTTTTCTATATATCACCCGACATCTCTTGATTCCTATATAGTATCTGATACTTTTTCCAATAAATCGAGTACATATTAATACATATTTTTTTGCTTGTAGCACACTGATCAATATTCTCGTTCCATTTTAGACACAAATAATTGTGTTATATAATATGATGCTCCTAGGACATAATTTGGGTAATTTAATGAAAAATGGAATACAAACAGCATTTTCCAGGTCACATTAAACTTAAATGCTACCCTAACAACTGCACACTGGACATAAAATTAGTCACCTGGTGCAACTCGAGGGACATTGAACAAAAATTAAGGATATTGATATGAATAAGATTGTATCACTCTTAACGCCAGTTGTATGATGTTTTTTCATGTCCATGCAACATTTCTTTTTCCTTCCATTAATGTTACTTTCATCTTCCCTTTGATAATTTATTACCCAATTAAGAATAATAAAATGTTATTGTTATTTAAAAAATCTTTTTTATTTGTTTAAAATTTTCTGATATATTTAAAATTTTGTTATAAGAAATAAATAAATTGTTCTTTAACTTTACTAGATGAATCAAGTTTTATCGTATATCTTATTTGATCATATATCTTATTCTTCACAGTTGATTTTCGTACCATTGTCTTCAATTTACAATTTGCTTACGTCGACAAAGTTTCGGTCTTTGACAAGTACGTGTTCAGTTCTCACAGTGATTCTGCATGCTTGAGCGAGAAATTCAATACAGTTTTGTTTCATTTGTTTCAAACTCAAGGTCGTATGCAAAAGGAACTAATAGTATCAACAAGTTCTAACGTGCACTCAAAATTATATCTTTTTGTAATCAACACGACAAATTCCTTGCTTTTTTTTGTTAAAAAAAAGCCATTGACAAAACAGTATAAACGTCCTTCAATTACCCTTGAGGAGTTTAAAAATACCACAAGAACAAGAGTAGGTTTTTTCCTTAGTAATTTAAAACGCATATGTTGCCAATATATTGCCACAATATTGCTACTATTTTGCCAATATATTGCCAATACATTTCCATACATCACAATTGAAGCCTCATATATATGGTCAATATATGCCTATTACATAGGCACTATATGGTCAATACATATATGTATATAGTGGCAATATAATTGCGATATGGTGAATATATAGTGATGATATATGGACAATATATGGACAATATATATGTACAATATATAGATAATATATAGACAATATATAAGGACAATATATGGACAATATATAGACCATATATAGACCTTATATGAACTATATATGGACAATATATGGACCATATATGGACTATATATATAAACTGTATATATGGAAAATATATGCACAATATATGGACAACATATGAACCCAATTTAGTCAATATATGGACACTATATGAACAATATATATGGACTATATATGGAGATTATATAGACAATATATGGATAATATATATGAACAATATATGGACAATTTATAGAAAATATATGTACACTATATGAACTATATATAGATAATATATGAACAACATATAGACTCTATATGAACAATATATGGACAATATATGAACATAATATATGAACAATATATGGATAATACATGGACAATATATCGAAAATAGATATTTTGTATGACAAGAGTTATTATTATTATTATTATGTTGTGTTCGTTGGAAATATTGAAGCATCAGTTTGTCTTATCGATTGATTGTTGTGAAATGCAACTGATTCCATTTAATATGATTCAGTCGACGAGTATCGAGATACGATTGGTGTAGCATTGTAATGCAATGCAGAAGCTCAGAATCATATAGCGAGCAGGTTGTATTATATGCTCTTATGAAATAAATGGTGCGTAATAATGCGCATTGTTGGTGTACTATTGCTTTAAGATTCGAAAGTATACTAATGTGTGGGTATCGTCAATTTAGCCTGATTATACTTGGAAGAAAAATCATGCGTTCCCATCAGAAACATAACGCTAACGCATTATTCATAGAGCTTTGAAGACATTCTTCTTGTAATATTTTCATGTTCAGTTTAAAATATTTTCCAAATCATTTTCATTATTTTATTTTTTAAATAAATACAAGCAAAAAATATATTTTGATATATATACAACATCATATGTGAAAGATATATGCAGATATAATATTATAAATGTATATTTGTAAAATATATTTGCAAAAGATATATTTTCAGATATATTTTAGCGACAAAAAGTTATATATGTTGACATATATGTTTTTTTCGTACGAATATATATGATTTATTTTAGAGAAATAATTTGAAATAAAATATGGTAATATTTACAGTAAATTTTATTTGCTTGGTACAAATGTTGGCCATTGTTCCATTTCTTTTTATACTATTATGCATTATTTGCGTTGGAAAAAAGTATAATAATTCTACCAATTTGCCTAACATTTGAAATTATGATTTTTCTCTGCAAAATGTATGTTAATCTAGTTTCAGTTTTGTTATAACAAATCCTACATAACTGTATCAATAAAAAAATAGATTTATTAAGTTTAGAAATATTTTACGACAATGTAAATTTATATATAAAAAAGATATTCTTAAAACATAAATTTTATTATTTTATTTAGAATATTACATTGTTGAAACACATTAAATGCTAAATATATTGCAAAATTACATTTAATCATAAAATTATTTTTTACACGTGCATCGAAAACACATCTTTCCTTCGCTCAAAAAAAGAAAGACAAAAGTGACACTTTCTCTCCCTCGGGAGGAAAAGTATTTCCATTTCTTAATGAAATGAAAGATTACTTTTCTGCCCTCGAGGGCAAAACACGACTTTTCTGTCCTCGGGCGCAAAAGAACATTTTTGGCCCCCGGGCGCAAAAACTACTTTTCTGCCCTCAGACGAAAAAAACTACATTCTCTCCCTAGAGATGGAAAGTATTGATAGAAAGTTACTTTCCTTCCCTAGGAAGATTAAGTGTCACTTTTCGGAGAAGAATAGTATACTCCGCACCTAGGGCGAAAACTTGGCGATTATAGACCAGGTCGTGGACGACTAGTTGAGGAAGATATTTTTTAGCAGTGTATCGAAAAGGTCTTTTCTTCCTCGAAAAGTGGGATAAGAGTGGCACTTTTCCTCCCTCGGGATGAAAAGTAGCTAGAATTAAAAAATCCTTTTATCACTTATTTACGTTACAAAAATACTTTCCCTCCCTCGGGAGAGAAAGTGCCACTTTCATCCCACTTTTGAGGGTAGAAAAGCCCTGTTTTCGACGCACTTTTTAGTGCATTATATCCTCCACATTTAGGGAGAAAAGTGGCGAATTATACTATTTTTACATTTGCTTTCACTTTTACAATACATTTGTTCAAAAATAATTACAAACTACAATTAACCGTTAAATTGCATGAACTGCATTTTTCATCGTAAGATGTAACATAAAATTCTCATCCAACATATCCATAATACAAAGACGGCGTACAAAGTAAAAAAAATAAAAGGAAACAAAGCTGCAGAATAATTAAGATGGAAATAACAGCTCGCTTTTTTGGTCTTGAAATGCTAATGAAATAGCGAAAGGTAGCTGGCAGAGAGATAAAGCATCAACGGGGGTTGAAGAGAAGGACGGCATTGGTAACTAGCAAGTTTTGTAATTACGGGTAGAACCCCTTGAAGAACAAGAAGATCCCACTCAGCACAAAACTCACACATACATACACAAACAAGAGTGAGCGTCAAAGTGTAGTTTGAAAAAAGGTAAGAGACACGACGTAGTTTTCGCGTGTGCTCGGCTTATCCAGATGCGAGACGCGTTCGTGTGAAGTGTTGTTGATGTTCGCGTGTGCACGTGCGTCTGTGGGTCCACCTGAGCGAATAGCCCAGACGAATGAGTGAGCACACGGAGAAGGTGTCTCACATGGGTGCACCGCTCTGTTCCCTCTGTGCAACTCGAGTCCCACAGATGGGGGAGACATCCGGGCAGCTGACGTTTCAAATGAAACTGACTGACTAACTTCGGTTTAACCGACTCCACATCCTCCTTCGATTAAGCAGAATTACGTCCGGAGAAGAAGAAGAAGATGCCTTCGTATTTTCAATTTTGCACATGTGTTAATGTTGCGTTATATATGTGTGTATATATTTATGTGTATATATGTGTGACTTGATGGAAAAACCGATTAACTCCTTTTTTCCACGAAATTGAGTTAATGATTTTAACAAACTTATATTTTCATTTTATGAGTCCATACAGTAGAACTTGTGAAGAGTCCATATTTGTGTCTTTGTTTACACTATGAAGAGTCCACTATTTCTCTCCTTTTTTAACCTATGTTTTGGTATAAAGAAAAAAAGATAACAATAGTGGACTCTTTGCAGGTTAAAAAGGACAGAAAAAGTGGACTCTTCGCAGGTTCTACTGTATTTATACTTTTTCTATATATAGACAATATATGGAAACTCTGAACCATATATATGGACAATATATAGATAAAATATGGACACAATATATACTATATATATCTAAAATACATATTAACAATGTATGGAGAATATGTGGATAATATATAGACAATATATGGATATTATATGAACGTTATATGGACATGTTCATATATTGTCCATATAAAGTTCCATATATACGAACCATATATAGACAATATATGGACCCTATAAGAACTATATATGGACAATATATGAACTATATATGGACAATATATGAGCAATATGTGGACAATAGAGGGACAATATATAAACAATATATGGAAACTATATGAACTATATATGGACAATATATGACGATATATATAGACAATACTTTCAATGAATACAACACTTTTGAAGAATTTAGAAGACGCTTTTGAAGAATTCAAGAGCGTTTTTCTCAAAATTTGTAAAAGTGGAGTTAATTGGTTTTTCCTTTAAGCCAAAGATATTATATATATATATATATATATATATGTGTGTGTATATCATCTTGTGATCTAAGAAGCGTTTGTCGGAAAGACTATGTATCGATGAAGATTACGATGCTCAACTTCGGCTTAGAAACACACTCGTCGGGCTTCCAAAGGGCCCGACACAGATAAGGTCAACGAACTGGGTCTAAGACACTTCTGCGTGTATCTTTTTTTTTTTTTTGTAAAGCCATTCCGCAACTATCGATCTATCGGAATGCCTTTGGCATTAGCATTTACCTCTAATTTCGTTTGATACTTCATGTTGTTGATGCAACTAAAGATAGTATGAATTTGTTTGAATTTGAATAATTTGCAAATTAGATTACTTGCTGTGGAAGAATTGGTTATAGATGTCCTAATAATGTCGAGCAGTGTTTGATCCAGCCGATAATTGAATATTGGTGGAAATGCTAATTTTTGATCGGAAAAAAATATTTCGTTGTGACAACGCATTTTTTGTTTTGACAACGAACGTTTCTTGTTAGAACGAAATATTATCGTTCTGATAATGACTTGATTTTTGTTGAGTTACATCATTGCGAAAATAATAAAGTTTGTTTAATACATTTGTTGTTTCGATTCAATCAACAAATATTTTAAACTTTGCTATATTTTCAATCAAATATGGTGTTATTTTTACCACTTTTTCCATAGTAAAAAGGATCATATTTTGTCCATACATAAAACTTATATTAATATATATTATTCAAAAAATAATATATGGACCATATATGGAGCATATATGGATTATATATGGACCATATATGGATTAGATATTGACCACATATGAACCATATATGGATTATATATTGACCATATATTGACCAAATATAGATTATATATGGAGCATATATGATCCATACATGGATTATATATTGATCATATATAGAGATATATGGACCATATATGGGGTATATACTGACCATGTATGAACCATATAAGGATTATCTATTGACCATATATGGAACATATATGACCTATATATGAATTATATATTGACCATATATCGATCACATATTGGCCATATCTTAACCATATATGAATTATTTTTGTAAAGTACTAATACACAGCCAATATATGGTCCATATATGGACATAATGTAAGACAATGTAATGTATATATGGTCAATATATAATCCTTTTCATTAAAGTTGTCTTTTCTATTATATAAACAATATAATCTTTATATTCCTTGTAACGAATTTTCAGTTGTTCCAATAACTATTAAAATTGTTACATTAATTAATTTCGTTATAACAACGAGAAAACTTAGTTATCACAACGAAAAGCCAATAACTAATCAGTTTTAGTTAATATGACAAAAATTTTTTTCTCCGAGAAAGGTTTTTAATTAAATTTTGTTAGAGACTTTTGATCATTTAATGGATTCGCGGTAATTAATGATTAAGTGCTAATCAAATAGAGTAAACGGGACATTAGAATGCAAGTGAAACGATATTTGCACATCCCGCGTCTTTGTCATGAATACGCGGTTGTTTAAATGGAATACGAGGAGCACTCATTGTGAACTTACATTCTTTCTTATCTGCCATAATAGTTGACGTTGATGCATCACTTTTCCTACTCATGTACGCTGTACAACTGCTGCTTGGAATCCAATTGTTTCAAGAGTCTTTTGATCTTTTTTTATTAGCAATTGATTTGCTAATTGTTATAATAAACAATTATCATATCAAATCGCATGTTAATACGTTGTAAATAATTATTTTTTAATTCATTCTGCAATGATTGATTTATACATTTCATTATATGAAATATATATTTATATGTATTATATATATTATATATAAATATATGTTATACATATATTTTATTATGTGTATATATATATATATTTTATTTCATTAGTTTATTAATGAAATCATATATGGACCATATATGGATTATATATGGATTATATAGTGAGCATATATATGCGCCATATATAGAGCATATATGGAGCATAATTGTTATTATTAAAAAATAATAATTAAATTATTTTCAATATACAATATTATATATAAAATTATATTATATATAAAAAATTATATATATAAAAAAATAACATAAAATGATTCCAGATTTGTTTTATGATTTCTTTTATTTCGTACTGAGTATTTTGAAGATTCATGTATGTGTTGAGACTATATACCGAACGTGGTACTCAACACCTCTTCAATGAAGATTTAGGCGCCAGTATAAATTAGGTAACTTTCTCTCGCAGTAATATACACTTTTCGATATTATATTTGTGGTTTAACATTTACGTCAATTGTAATATGTAATCGCATCTTCTTAAGTTTTGAATGAAAAGATTGCAATATTGATTTACTTTACTGCTTTTTCTATTGTTTTATAATTCTAATTCAAAAATGATATGTTAAATTATTGGACTAACTTAATCAATTAATTAATTCTCAAATTCAATTAATTCAAAAGTAAAATTGATTTAAAAAGTTCAATTAATTTTCAAAATAACATTAAAAATTGCTTCTTCCATGAGTTTATTAATAAGAATTACAAAATTAAAAAATATAATTAATAGCATTTAATTAGTAAAAG
>JABFPJ010001266.1:0-27249 GCA_022817425.1 Gryon sp. ZL-2020 | reverse complement strand
AAAAATAATTAAAATAATAAAAATAACAATAATAATAATAATAATAATAAAAATAAAAATTGCAAATCATTATTGCAAAAAACCCCTTTCAATTTCACATTCCCAAAAAATAAAAAAAAAACAATAATTTAACAGAAAAAAAATAAATTAATAATTTAAAAAATAATAATAATAATTGCAAATTATTGCAAAAAAACTCCTTTCAATTTCAATTCCCAAAAAATGATACAAAAAACAATTTGGCAGAAAAAACTGAATTAATAATGAAAAATTATAATAATAATTATTATTATTAATGCAAAAAATTCCTTTCAATTTCACATTCCCAAAAAATAAAAAAAAAAACAATAATTTAACAGAAAAAAAACTAAATTAATAATTAAAAAAAAATAATAATTATTATTATTATTAATGCAAAAAATTCCTTTCAATTTCACATTCCCAAAAAATGAAACATAAAGTAATTTGGCAGAAAAAAAAACGAAATTGCAAAAAACAATGAAACCCAAGGATACTGACAGTAACTGGTGAGTCGACGCGCTGCACGTTGCTCTCCTCGATGAGGATCTCCCTGGCCTTGGCGCACAGTGCCTTGACCTCGGATTCCTTGATGATCTCGCACTTTTTCAGCTGTTCAATTTGCCGATCCAAGTTGCTGGATGCGGCCATTGTTGCGCTCGCGAGTTGGCCGAATCTTTGAAACCTAACCGAAAAAACCAAAACCCAGTCGCTCAGACCCAAAACTCGTCCAAACTAACCCCCAAACAATCGCACAATAACAAACAACAAAAGCCGCGACTTCGCGCAACTTTTTGTCAATTTTGAGGTTATGTCCAACGCAAATCACAAACCCAAGTTATTTTCACAATTTTTTCTTTTTTAAAAATTTTTTTCGTTTTTCTTTTGTTTTTAAATAATAAATAACTTTTGGCGCGTTTTTCTTCCGTTAATTTTTGAACGTTTGGGAAAACAAAGTTTTTGAGGTTAAGTTCGCGCGATTTGAACGGTTTTTTGTGTCTGACGTTTTGTCGTGTTTGTTACTCGGGTCGGGCTTTTGATTTCGCTGGACAGATATTGGCGCTTGGCGGGGTTTTGAATTTTCGAGGTTAGGGTTGATTACGCACCCTCGGAATCGCGCGGGTGACGTCACTCGCCGAAATCGTGGATTCCTCGACGCTTCGAATTTTAATTTTGCGCAATTTTCATCGCCAAAAACCCAAGCAAACCGGTTTCGCAATGTTGCCAACTGTTTGCGCGGGAAATTCAAATTTCAAATTAAAATGTTTTTTGAAACTAAAAAAATTATATTAAAAAAAAACATTTATTTACATATGTTTATATATATTTAATTTTTTTATATTTTTAAACATATTTTTTTATATTATATCATATATATAATTATATATATATATATATATATATATATATATATATTATTATTCCATTTTTAAATTGTATGAATAATGGATGTTAATAAAAATTATTATTTTATTAAATATTTTAGTAAATATTATATGACATGTATTTTAAACATTAAAGAATTCATTTTGATCATATTTTAATCCAATTTTATTTTACAAAATTAAGTAACAAAATTTACATACATATTAATGTAATGAGATTATGTACATAATTACACTTAGATGTAAAAACAAATAAATATCTTTTTTTGTATGTTTAAAATTTAGAATTTGTCGAATGTACAATCACTTATAATATAAACAATTTGAAAACGTCGGATATATTTAATATTCATCAGCTTATAAAGTTAGAGTAATCGATAACTAACAACTATAAATTATATCCATAAAAATGCATTCGAATACAAAAATAAAATTGCAAAGAGAATTTTGATTTCAATATTCGCTTTTGATTCATTTTTCGCAACTTTAACAAATTTAAAATCAATTAATAACATAAAAGTAAAAGTACAAATAATCAGTCGCATTTGAATTTGCCGCCATTTTTCCTTGATTGGCGCCATTAAAAGAAAAACAAAAATTTTTTTTGAATTTTCTTATACGGTATTTATTGCCACGGGATCATCAGTGTCCAACTGATAATCCAAAATATTGAGTTTATCTTGTTGATGTTTCTGTCGATGGGCGGTGAGACTTGCTTTTTGCGAGAAACTTTTTTGACAAATGTCGCAAAAGTAAGGCTTTTCTCCCGAGTGGATTCGCTTGTGTCGAATAATGTGGCTGCGATGATGAAAGCCTTTGCCACAGAATCGACACACGTACGGTCGTTCGTTGGTGTGCGTTCTGCAGTGAGTCTTGAGATCGAACTTTTTGAAAAACGATTTGCCACAATCGGGACACACGTGATTTCGCTCTTTTAAATGATCCCTTTTTACGTGAACCTAAAAGTCAAAAGTTACATTATGTATTTGGCAATAGTAATAATAATTATAATGTAACTTAAGATAACTTAAAAATTACTATACTAATAGAAAAGAGCTATTTTTTGTACTCGTTTACAGGAAGAAGAACAATGTTTGTTGTCCAAAGAAGGCGTTCATCTGTCAAGTTCAAAAGATAGAAGCGCCCTCTAGGAAGAAACATATTTCTCTTCCACAAAACGAGTACGAAAATGCGCATGAAGCCAATTTGCTATTTTTCGTACTCGTTTGTAGGAAGGGAAACAATTTTTATTCTCCCAAGAAGGCATCTCTTCCGAATGTGAAAGCAACAGGAACAGAAGCGCCCTCTAAAGAGAACAAATGTTTCTCTTCCGCAAAACGAGTATGAAAAATCAATATGGCTGCTCTTATTCTTATTTCGCAGTATTATATTAACATTAAGATAGCAAATATGTCGTAATATTAAACTGGTACGTTAATAAAGATATATTATGTAATCATGAATACTTGGAAAATGCTAAACTTATAGTATATTATATGCTACTTACATACTTAAACATATTTGCTATCTTTTTTAGCTAATGAACGTACTTAAAGTTAAGTCAACGCATCTATAACTCATTACCAAACAAGTATTGAGTTAAGTATACTCTAAGGAACACTTGCTTATGTTCCTTCACAAAGTTTCCAAATCCTTAAAAAAAAAGATGAAGTTATATGCAAGTATAAGATCATCTCTTTGTTTAAGCATTTAATGGAATACTTTGCTTCAGAGTACTCTACTGACTAATAACTTTTTTAGGATAACACAAATTTTAGGCTATGTACTTAATCTACATTAATCTAACTTAACCTAATTTAATCTAACTTAATATATCTTCATCTTCATCTCTTACATTTAACTGCGACAATGTGCTGTAAACCTTCGGACAAATGTCACAGACAAAAGTCTGCTTATCTTCACGTCGATGACAATTAACAATATGTTTATTCAGTGTGGACTTCCAGGCAAACGTCATCTCGCATTCCTTGCACTTGAAATTTTGCTGCTCAGAAAAGTGGGTTCCAATATGTTGCTTGAAATTGTAAGCCGTCGAGTACGATTTATTACAAACATCGCAATGAAATTTCTTGTCCTTCTTCTTCTTCTTCATCCCTTCCTTCTTTTTGTTCTCCTGCACTTCTTCTGGAACTTCTTCTACTTTCTCACAAGATTTCTCTGGTTCCTTCTCCACTTCCTCTCTCACCTCCTTGAGAACTTCGCTCTCTTTTTCCATGACTTTGTCCTTCTCCAACTGACCTTCCTTCTCAAAGCTTGGCTTTACATTATCAATAACACAGATCAAAAAGTCCAATGCATTGCTCTCCAAATTATTCACCGATTCATTCCCCTTACTCTTCATGGCATCATCCAATTCGGGGCTCAAGTTTTCTGTCTGTTGCAACAGATCATCAGTTCTCGACGTATTATCGTCAACCAAATTAAAGAAAGTTTCGTCCGTCGGTCCAGGAAGACGTTCCGTTTGATCGAACTCCAGCAGCTGTTCCGCGTAATTTTCATGCTGCAGTGTTTCAAATGCCGTCGCTTCGTACGAATTATTCTTAAAGAATTCAAATTCCTGCAGAACTTGGCGGTTTTGAAAACTCGTCTCGTCGATAAAGTCCTTCTCAAAATTGATCGCATCCTCGATGTCCTTGTCGGGACTCTTTGAATTCTGATCGTTCTTTTCCGCGAGACTGTTCATAATCAGTTCGTAAAACTGCTGGCCAGTGTCAATCTGAACCAGACGCATGGCGTTGCTGGATTCAAAGGGTTCTATTTCGTCTTGCGATGAAATGCGAGGAAGAAAGTGAATTACGTCCGGGTCGTCGGTGCTCGTTTCGCGGATGGATGGAAAGTTGTCGTTCTCCTGCAATGATCATTTGATTACAATTCAAGATTTACATCATCCGAAGAATGTTTTTTCGGGTTTAAAGAATATTAACCACCTGAAAACCCAAAGGCATTTCCAAAGAATTGATGTTCCCCACAAGTTCCAGAACCTGCTCCTCCGGTAGCCGTATCCCCACGTCGTCCATTTTTTCCAAACTGATTTGTTCCAACTACAAAGAACAATTTCAAACGATTACTTCGTTTTTATGAAACTTTTTAGTTAGCTTTGCTTTTACTCACTTGCTCGGAAGTGATGCACAATGCATTGTCCAAACCCTTCTCCTGATCTATCAACGAAGGATAAGGCAAATCAGTGATATTCTCGCAATCGCCGATATAATTTTCCGCCGTCTTATGAGCGAGAATATCAATCTGACTGAAATAATTGTCCGAATCAACTTCCTTCACCAGAGATTCGTAAACCGATTCCTCGATGCACGACTGCTCTTTTGGATCCTCTTCCACAGTCTAAAATAAATTCGCAAATTAGCTGAATATCTTTTAGTACTTTTTTCAACAACTTTACCTTATTTTCAACTGTCGGCTGCTCCACCACCGACTTCTCATTGTTCGAATGTTCCTTCTCATGTTGTCGTAGTAATAATATGAACTTGAAACTTTCGCCGCAAATCTTGCAGTAATGCTTTCGTTTGATGATTCTTGGACTTTGGGACTTTTCTTTCAATTGCCTTGTCTGGAATTAATTTTGTTGATTATTGTATTCATTTTTTGAAATAAATTTAATTTCGTAATTGTGGAGATTTTAGGATTCTGGATATTTACCTTATTCGGATCAGAATTTGAGCTTAGATTATTGTCTTGGTTGACCTTTTGTGCCTTTTCGTGGATTCGCTTATGACGAACCAAGGAACTTATCTGCGTGAATCGTTTGCCGCAAACCGTGCATGGATAAGGTTTAATTCCTTAAAAACATGGGGAAATATTAATTTTTAAGGAAAATAAGAAGTTATTTTGTTGAATTTATTGCTAGTTTTGTTGCATTTATTATTCTTTAGAGGAAAAAATTATTTATTTCAAATTTATTAATCAAAATTAATCAAAATAAAAAATTAAAAAAAAATCGTAATAACGTTTTTTTTAAATATATATCATTGCTTTGCATTTCTATTATTTATAATCTTTTATTATCTTAGTATCAGCAGAAATGCAACCTAGAAGAAAGGTACATCATAAAAGGTTTAAAAAACCTTTTTTTTTAAAGGTTTAAAAGTTTTTTTTTTCATTTAACACATGTTATACAGGCAATTTCATTCTTTTTTTCTACTTTTAGAAATATCATAAATTCAGTTTCATATTTTTATTTTTACGACAAAACAAAAAATATTATAAAAATAATAATTTATAATAAAATAATAATAATAATACATATTACAAAAAAATATTTAATTTAATTTGCTTTTAGTTTTGTTAATTTTTTTAAAGAAACTAATTTTGTTAAATTATTTTTGTTAGATTTTCTAATTTTGTTAAAATTATTATTTTTCAAGAAACAAAATTATAAATTTAATTTTTTGTTAGTTTTGCTATTTTCATTGAAATTATCATTTTTTAACGAAAAAATATGTATTTTGTTTAATTTTGTAACATTTTTGTTAAATTTATTATTTTTTTAAAGTTTTTTCCTTTTGTTATACATTCGATGTTATTTTTTATTTAAATAAATCATTTTGAGTTAATAATTTTCATCAATTTTGAAAAATTAACTGATATAATCAATTAATTAAATTATGCAAATATTCAAACTTTTATATAATATTGAACTTAGTAACGATTAGTTTATTTATATATTTATATATAATTATATATTTATATATTTATGATATAAAAATGTTATATATTTATAAAAATTATTTATTTAGCCATTACAGGAATATAAAAAAAAAAGAAAAAGTGGATTATTTATTTGATTTTTTAGCGCCTAAAATCAAATAAATAATATTTCGATGTATATAATAATTGATTAATGTGTGGATAATATATTTTTATATATATAATATATAATAATATATATTTATGTATATTATTATATTTATATATATTTTTTTATATAAATCATAAATATATATAATAAATAAATAATATAACATAAAAATGTTATTATATGGATCTATGTCATTTGGGGTAATCATTACATATATATCTATATATAATATGAATATAGATATACTTTTAATTATAGTCATATATAATATATATATGATATATAATATTAATTATATATAATATATATAATATATATAATATAATAATATATATCATATATAATATTAATTATAGCCAAAATGTCATTTTAGCCCAAATGACATAGATCCTATTATATATGTATATATATAAAATATATATAAATATAAAATAAATTTTTTTTTAAATAAAGAAAAAAGAAATTTAAATCTGACTTATACTTGGACGAATTTCGACACTAAACTCCAGTCTAACGTTTCGGTCAATTTACATGACCCTCTAAATTTTTTTTTTTTTGTTTTTCAAAATTCACCTGCGTGAGTTCGACAGTGTCGAATCAAATTCGAGACATGATTAAACTTGCGTCCGCAAACTTCGCAGATGCAAATATTCGTGCCCAAGTGGATATTCAAATGAGTTCTCAAGTCCGTTTTACGGAAAAAGCCCTTCTCGCAGATCTGACAAATGTGCGATTTCTCGCCCAAGTGCACACTCCGCTGATGATAATCCAACTGCGACGCGCGATCAAACTCCAAACTGCACTCCTGACACTTAAACGGCCGAATGACATTGTGACAAGTGTTTTCGTGCATTCGCAGTCGCGACAGCGAATTGAATTTGACGTTCGAATTTGGACACTGCACGCAGCTCCAAAGCACCTCACCCGTGTGAATTCTCAAGTGTCCATAAAATTGCTTCTCCTCGGAGAAATGCACCCCGCAGATGATGCACACAAAGTCCCGCTCGGTGCACTTTTTTTCGCTCGCATTCATCTTGGAAACCTAAAAAAAAAATTTTTTTTTAAATTAAAAAAAAAAAAAAAAAAAAAAAAAAAAAGAAAAAAATGAATTAAAATGTTACTGATATTTTTGAAAATAATTCATGTTTTTGTTCAAACCCGTTGGATCAGCTGTTTTGTGTCATTCACGACCATTCAGTGGCGAATAGTTCGGGTTTGAAGATTTGCTCGAAAACATTCGACGTCTTGGAGTTCACATGATTTCGACCAAGTTTCACCTTTTGCGTTGAAATGGACGTTATTGTGGCCGCGACTTTTGACGAAACATCGTTTCAATGCTGAATTCTGACGATGGATATACAGTTTGGATACAGTGAAGGTTATTGTTATTGTTGCCTACAACAATACGTACAACTGCGATGACAGAGACTGTGAGAAGCTCCACGGAGTGATCATTTGGGGTTTCGATTGCAACGCCATCTTGATTTTAACCTAAAAAGTCGGGTTTTAGGGTTTTATGGGTTTCTTCTTTATCGACGGTTTTCTATTTTCAAAATGTTATTATTATTATTGTAGGTTTTGGATTGTGGGTTTAACTCAATAATTCTGTCTAGTAAAATAATTCAATATATTTCATTATATTTTCTTCTCACAAAATAACTTTCTTTCTTTTTGACCTATGCTCGCCATTGCTCTTCCAAAAACTGACTCGCTCTCATTATTCGACTAATTAGCATCACGCGCCGCGTCTTCCCACCCCGGAAACCCCCAATCTCAGCGCCCGGTACCCAAACAATCCCACATTATTATGTCAAATGTTATTATAATTATTGTTATTATATTATTATTATTATCCAAGAAATGGTGAATTAGGCTAGTTTCAATTGCAGCGCCATCTTGATTTTAACCTAAAATGCCGTTTTTTAGTGTTTTATAGCTGCAGGTTTCTTCTTTATCGACGGTTTTCTATTTTCAAAATGTTGTTATAATTATTATTATGTTAAATGTTATTATAATAATTGTTATTATTATTATCATACACGAAATGATAATTTAGGTTAGTTTCGATTGCAGCGCCATCTTAATTTGAACCTAAAATGTCGGTTTTTAGGGTTTTATGGTTGTAGATTTCTCTTTTATCGACGGTTTTCTATTTTGAAAATGTTGTTATAATTATTATTATCATTATTATTATTATGATTCTTATTTAGAAACTAGAAACTTAGAATTCTATGCAATTAATGTTTTGCTATTTTATGGAATTAAATTAAATTTCTTTTTGATTTGTTTATCGTTTATTTTAAATAAATTCTTATAAATAACTGTTTTTCCAATAAATATTAAATATAAAGAATTTATTATATATAAGAAAAAATTAGCAAAAATTTCCCTAGCAAAACATATAATATAGTGCGAATATATTTTTAATATATTTTTTATATATTTAGAATAGATTCTTAATTAATATATTTTAAAAATAGGAATAGATTAAAAATATATTACGAATATATTCGTTGTTTCTTTCTTCCACTAATGGAGTCACCGTTAACTCTACCCTTTTTGCTCTTATGTAAGTAATTGTTAGTATTTAGTATCTTTTTAAATTATAATTTATTGACAATGAATTAAATAAAATAAAAATTAAATTAATTAATTTAGTCTATATCTCTCTCTTTCCATGACTTTTAGGCTGTGATTTGGATTGTACAATATACTTTGTCTCGTTTTTATTTATGTGATAGAAAAAGATGCAGTGAGTTGACACTCTACTAATGCATTTCTTCAATTGGCGTGTTCCAAAATTAAGAATATTTTGTATTAAAAAAGGACGTACTTATTCGACTTGAATTTTCTATCCTTTTTTATTATAAAATATTCTGGACTAACTTTTGCAATCATCAAAATTTGTATTTCTAAAGTATCTCTGTCCTTCACTTTCACATGCTATTAAAAAAGGATAGAGCTACTGAGACAAATGCAAATTTCGACATTTTGGAAAAATGATCCAGGTATTAATGTTGCACACTGTACAATATATTTTGTCCCTTTGATTGTTCATGTGATAGAAAAAGATGCAATAAGTTGTAAGACTAACAAGCGTTTCATCAATACGGCCCCAGGGCAGCCATTCATTAAGGTTCCTAGATTGAACTTCAATTAAATATGCTAGTTGTATCTCCATTTCTTGCAATAAGATAGACAGAAACAAATGCAGAAAATGCAACACATCATCCGCAAGATGTCGCTTCATCTATCTCTTTATGTATGTGTGAAATGTAAATAAATTTATTATTTTAATTTAAATAATTATTTTTTTTCGCGTGTATAAATGAAAATATGATACATCCAAAGACGCACTTACACAAATTGTTAAGTTTATATATTTTATATTTGTATACACACTAAACTAGCTGTGAAAGCTACAATAAAGTATCTCTCTCTCTCTCTCTCACATTTATCCTGCAAGAAAAATTTTCTTCCTTTTCACCCTAAAAAAAATCAAAATCAAAAACATCATTTTCCCTAAAAAGATTATAATTCATATAGCTAATTTATAATTCATTTAATGTTGGTAAAAAATAATAATCAAATAAATTCAAACTCAAACCCTCCACCTGGCGGTGCGCGTCGGAACTAACTCCCCGCCAACCATACACGACCTGAAACAAAATGAAAACCATCAAAGTTATGAGTGAAAATCCCCTCGAAATCAAAACAAACCCTCACCTTCGTCAACTTTTACCCAAACCTCGTCCATAATTCATCGACCCTAACCTCAATTACCGCCATTACTCTTTCTCATTATCAACACACCAACCCATTTCAATTATCCATCTTCGTTTACATCACACGTAAACATGAATCTTTCTCTCTCTCAACAATGTTTTCTTCAATCTTCCATGTTCCTTTAAAAACTCGTTCCAAAACTACCTCTTCAGTGAAATTCCACCATTATCCATCTTTGTCTTTCTCGCGCTTCAGCTTTTGCCTCCAAAACTGCCTACGAAAACAAAACATCGTTAATGAACATTAATGCCATACCCCCCCCCCCCCCATTGGGTATACTAAACGAAAGTATACCCAGTGGGTCTAAAAGTTACAAAACACCAAAGCCATAAAAGTGACAAATAGAGTGGATTGGCGAGTACTCGGCATGCGACTGGATTTTCGGCACGGCTCTCTCTCGGCGGCGGCTTTGGAGCGGCGTTGGCCCCCGGTGGGGGTCGCGTGACGACCAATGAGCCCGCGAAAAGCAGTCCTGCGCGATGCGCGTGGCGCGCTGCGCCGCATAATCTTGCGTATCAGTAATCGCTGGCCCATCCATCCAACAGTGGGTACGTTTGTTGGTCGGCTATAATAATCGCCCTTATTGGTGCGCGGCTGTCGCGTTTAGCGTCCCGATTCGCGCCACCCGCGAACCACCACGACAAAACCCTTTGTTGGCACCTCGTACGCAGTGTTCGCGTCGATTGTTCGAACCGACCGACCGAGAGTTAATATAATTAAAATAAATATATATAGATATATATATAGATATATATATACATATATATATATATATATTTATATATATATTTATATATGTATATATATATATGTATATATATATGTATGTATGTATGTATATGTATATATGTATATGTATATATATATATATATATATACATTAGGAACAACAAAAATAACAACAATAACAACGACGACGGCACGGAGTGATGGCGAACCCGCGCAAATTCAGCGAGAAGATCGCGCTGCTGCACCAGAAGCAGGCCGAGGAGACGGTCCAGTTCGAGGCAATCATGCGCGAGGTCACGAGCGTCACCAGCAAAGTAAGCCGAGATATTGTTGTTTCGGCGAGATTTTGCGAGGCCCTCATTCACGGGGGATGAGGGGGGAAGGAGGGGAGGGGGGTGTCAAAATGGGGGATACTTACAATTAGCCCTGCGAATTGTGCTGGCGCGGGTGGGTAGGGGGAGGCTTGGCATCCCAGCCCGGGGCCCGATTCAGAACCAAAATGTAAACAACAGCGGCGTTCTTTCTCTCTCGCTCTCGTTCGCGTTTGACGTTCTTTCTCTCGCTCTGTCTCTTTCTCTATGTCTTGTGTCTCTGTCTTTTGTACGGCATCATGTGTGTGTCGCGGGGTTTCGGTGGTGGTGATGTTGTTTTGTGACGACGCGTGTGTGTGTTGGTGCAAGCCTGAAGTGGTGTTGGTGGGTGGTGCGGTGAAGTCGGTGTGCGTGCGCATCGCCAGCGCCATCTGCAGCCACCCGATCACAATGTCCGGAACCAACCGACTGTGTTTTGTCCCCAGACACCGCCACCTTTTGGCGGGAATCGATCTGCCTGTTGTGTGTGTGTATGTGTGTGTGGGTGCTTGTGTGTGTGGGTGGGTGTGTGAGTGTGTTGTCGCGCCTCCCCCGGGGGTCCGTTTGTTTTGGTCCGGCTTTCGCAAGGTCGTTCCGCCAATGCAGTGTTGCCAGCCGCTAACGATCAACTAATGCACTTTTTTGCATTTCTAAGAAATATGAAAAAAAAAAGTCATAATAAGGGGCAAATGAGTTTATTGTTGACGGTGTTTTGGATATATGTGGATGAAGACTTTGGGTACTTTTGTGTACATTTTTTTGGTCATTCAAGTACAACAATTGAAGATAAAGATTGAGTTAATTTGGAAGTTATTGAAGTTAAAATTAAAGTTTAATGTAAAAGAAAAGATGAAGATAAAGATAAAAGGAAGCAGCTCATGTGTGGAATTGGAAGACAAACTTTTTTTTGTGGTTTTTATTATACAATCAAAAGTCAACAAATAGTGGTCCGTTATTGAAAAAGTAAAAAATATCTATTGAAGTTGAAGAAGAATTGAAATAATGAAACTAGCAAAAGAGGCGAAACTAACAAAATTAGCAAAACTAAGACAATTATGAAAATTGATGAAACTAGCAAGATTGACAAAACTAACAAAACTAGAAAAAATGGCAAAACTAAAAAAATAGTGAAATTAGTAAAACTAACAAAATTAACAAAATCAATAAAATTAGCAAAACTAACAAAATTAGCGAAATTAGCAAAACTAAAGATAAATTGGAAAATTAGTAAAACTAATAAAAGTAACTAAACTAAGAAAATCAACAAAATTAGCGAAACTAATGAATGTAACAAAATTAGCAAAACTAACAAAACTAGCGAAATTAGTAAAATTAGCTAAACTAAAAAATCCAAAAATTTACTAAAATTAAAGAAAAATATTAAAATTAGTATAACGAACAAACTAAGCAAAATTAGTAAATTTAGCAAAACTAACAAAACCAACAAAATTAGCAAAATTAGCGAAACTAACAAATCCAAAAAATTACTAAAATTAAAGAAAAAAAGTAGAATTAGTAAACCGAACAAAACTAGCAAAATTAGCAAAACTAGCAATATTAGCAAAACTAACAAAATTAGCAAAATTAGCAAATTTTTAATTAGCAAATTAAAAAATCCAAAAAATTACTTAAATTAAAGAAAAATTAAAGTAAATTAAAGTAAAATTAGTAAAAATTAGTAAAACTAATAAAACTAAAAAAAATTAGCAAAACTAACAGAACCAAAATGGAAATTGTTTTCATAATATTTACAGTTCTAGAAAACGTATTATTGCCTTATTATTATATTTATAATTAGAATTATTATGAATTAATAATTGATAACAATTTAAGAATGACAACAATGCCGCAACTGTCGCTTAAGTAAACATAAACATAACGTAATTCAACAATGTCACGATAAAAACAAAACGTTGAGAGAGAAAAAAAACACGAAGCACGTGAATCACTCGCAAAAATGCGGCTTATCTCGAGATTGTCAAATTCTTGTGTTTTCATTAGAAACTCGACACTGTTTAACAATTTATAAAATTTAAACAAAATCGCTCAAATTATTATATTTTTAAAATTTATGTTAAAATATATAAAATAAAAAAAAAAAATTACAAAATTTTTTGTAATAAACAAATTTTGTTTTTAATTGAAAATAATTTTGTATTTATTTACTTTATCGAAATTTAAATTTAAATTTTCTACATTTTTAATTATTTTAAATTTAATTTTTTGTTAACATTTTAGAATAATTTTTTTTATTTATTTCCTTTTTGAATGCAAATTTAAACTATTTTTCGGTCAACTTACATATTATTTAATTTGACTTTGAAATGTTTTTAAATATTTTTAATTTTAAATGTTAAAATAAAAAAAAATTTAAATGTTAAAATAAAAAAAAAAAAAATAAAAAAAAATTTTTTAATTTAAATAAAAAATTTTAAATAAGAGAAATGTTTTTAAAAAGTGGTTTTAAACATTAAAACCATTTCAATTACGTTGATTAATTTAATTAAAATCAAGTAAAAGCATTGGGCAGAGTAAGTAAGGGCAATAAAACGTCCAATGTAAACACGAAGCACTTTTTTTTATGACAAAATCATTTGAATTTTGTTATAACGTAATATTCTCGTTTAGTTAATTGTTGGTTCATGTTAATGGCGAGTTTTATCATCATTCATCATTGCGTCTCAAATAACTGTTCCTTTCATAAATTACATTGTCAAGTGCAACTTTCTTTAAACATCGTTCAGAATCTAATGGATGTTTTATGTTTTTGATGAAAGTCGAATATATATAATTTATTCAATTTTCAAATTTTACATATATATATATATATATATTTTTGGATTTGGAATTGGAAAGAATTGGAAAATAAATTATTCAATTTAGAAATATTATTTTATTTATGTTTTATTATAATTTGTTATTATTATTGTTATTATTATTGTTGTTATTATTATTGTTGTTATTATTATTATTGTTCTTATTATTGTTGTTATTATTATTGTTATTATTATTGTTATCATTATTATTGTTTTTATTATTATTATTATTATTATTAGAATTATATTTATAAAACATAAATAACAAGAAACAAATAATTAAAAAAAAAGTTTTTCATTTTTCCCCATAATAAACTTCAAATACATTGTTGCATTGTTTGAAAACATGACTGACCTTTCTGTTTCAACGAAAAATTTTGGATTTCAAAGGGGAAATGAAATGAATGATAAATAGAATTTTTTTTATGTCTGAATTATAAAGGAAATTAGAATATCAACAATGGCAGATTAAAATTGAAATGTCATTGAGTGATTTTAGTTTAATAACAAAATATAATCACAAAGTAAAACTAAATTAAAAAAAAAGAAACACATTTTAAAGGTCATTGAATAAAAACTTTTTTTTCGAAACCATTTTTTGTCAAACAAAAAAGTTGAATTTAAAATGACGAATTTCCTCAATAAAATTTCGAAATCATAAAAAAAGAAAAAAAAAAAACTTAAAGTTGCGTTCGAAAACCTTTTGGATCAATGAGAAAACTAAACTTTCTTTGTCATCAATTCGTCCTTGAAAATTCGTTTATAAGTACCGAATGGAATTCTTTATATTGATAGAAAGAAACTTTGGATTAATTCAACATTTATAAACATTAGTGGAAAAATTCATTCCACCGAATTGCATCAATTATCATTGTTCGTGCATTATATTTAGCTTTTAAATGAAAACTTTCTTTGAATGTAGGTGAAATCATATTTTTTTTTTCGATTTTTTTCGGGGAATTTATTAATTCAAATTTAATTGCTTTATTTGACAAACGGAAATTGAACAAATAGTCGAATCGCATGATTTTAGACTTTCTCTGTGTTTGCTTGACTTGGTTTAAACCTGTTTTGACAATATTTGAAAGTTAATAATAATCATAATAATAATCATAATAATCATAACAATAATGTAAACAAAGTTATTATTTACCTTTTTTGAACGAAAACATTATTTTTTAATATTATTTATTATTTATTTAAAAAAAATTTAATTAATAATAATAATAATAATAATAGCAATAATAAAAAGTTATTATAACCTTAAAAAACAATTTTTTAAATATTTAAAACCAAAATAAATTAAATAAAATAAAAAAAAATAGTAATTTTAAAAATTAAAAAAATTGCAATGAATAAACATTAATTTTTGGCGGGAAAAAAGCAGAATTTGAAATGTTAAGTGAACGAAGCTACGGTATGGAGACATAATTGGTATCGCAGTGTATTATTTATTTATGACTTTTTTTTAATGATGAAATAATAGAACCCATAATGGAAAAATAATATATCGAACGAGAATCGCTGCTTATTAACGTTACGCAAGACTCTCCGAAATAAATATTCCTCGAGAGAAGATGAACGAACAGAAAGAAATATCAAAAGGAAAAAGAGAGAGAGAAAGAGATATTTTTGCATTTGTGGAAGTAAAAAAGTTTCAGTCGAGGAATGTGGTTAAAATTAACTTTACGTGTTTTTACGTAATGCAGTTTTGAAAAAGTTATTATAAAAATTTAGGAAAAAGTTGTTCGAAACGTTACGAAAAATGGGTTGTAGAAGTTACTAGAAAGTTTTCGAAATGTTATTTAAAAAGTTACTAGAAAGTTACTAAAAAAGTTACTAGAAAGTTACTAAAAAAGTTACTAAAAAGTTACTAGAAAGTTACTAAAATAGTTACTAAAAAGTTACTAAAAAATTACTAAAAAGTTACTAGAAAGTTACTAAAATAGTTACTAAGTTACTAAAAGTTACTAAAAAGTTACTAAAAATATTCTGAAGTTACTTCAAAGTTACTAGAATAATTACTAAAAATTTGTTCAAGTTATTAGAAAATTACTAAAACGTTTTTTTAACACTAAAAAATTATCCAAAAAGTTACTAAAAAAGTTATTAAAAACCTGCTGAAAAATGCCTCAACTATAAAAATGCATAAATTCTTGATTTTTTCTGTAACTTGAAACATTAAAAAAACAAGGATAAGTTTAAATTAGAAGAAAAAAAATGTATATTTTTATATTGACAGAAAAAATAATGACAAATCAGTGAACGTTGTAAATTCGATTGAACACAAACACGATAATAATTTGATGTGAAAATAGCCATTTTTTCAATCAAAGTATTCGATAAAGTTCTCATAATCAACTAATTATCTTAAACTATACATTTCGTTAGATATCATTTTTTCGATAGTGCGAGAAAGAGTGGAAAAAAAGGTTAAATATTTCTGCTCGATTATCCGTGAATTCAAGCGATATTGATAAATCAATGTTAAATGTTTAAAAATATAAGTACATTTGGCGGGAAAATGCAAAAAAAAAACAAAACAAAAAAAAATATATATACATATATACATATATACTTTGAAGTCAACGAAAAAGGAAAATGCATTCCAGTTTGGTCAAACGGTGACCTTGAACGCACCTTTTGACCTTGGTTAATTTTCCAATAACATGAAATAACATCGTCTAAATGAAATATATATACTCTTGCATATATAAAATCGTCTTCGATATGTATTATTTACGTTCTAATTACATGACTCAATAATAATCGCGGCGAGAAATAAAATCTAACACATTTGTATTATAAAAATCACAACAAAAGCATCAAAAGAAAGCGAGAGAGAAAGAAAGAAAACAAAAACAAATCGATAATTTGAATGTTTACATTGACAAAGTTGTTTATCATTATTTCTCATTATTGCTGTGACTTATTAAACTATGATTGTTGTTGTTATTGTTTGGTTAAGTGTTTATATTTACATTTCTCAAGCACTTAATTTATACCGCAAATTCCGTCGCCGAAAATACAAATTGCAAAATATTAAAATTGTTCTAATTGGCGGTTGCAAAATTATAATTTTTTTTCTTTTTTTTTTAAATTCTCGTTTAAATGTTCGTCGGGGCGGAACAAGTTGTATTTCCTTCGGGTGAATCAAAATTAGTCGGATTGTTATGCAAAGAGACACGCGGCGACGGAGTTTTACGAAAGACACGTTTAGTCTTGAGATAATGATGTCTTTCGTGTCTTCGCATTACATGACGAGTCGTCGAGTGTACGAACGACTCCAATGAGCGCTTTTCATAAATCAGTTTCACTTCTTATTCGTTTTTTTCTTCTTCTTTTTATCTTTTTTTTTCATTTTGAGGTTAGGTTATGACGCATTTTTTGAATATTTTTCTTTTTATGTTGACTTTACAACGCCATCTATCAAGAAATGCCCCTCCCCCTTGCCCTCCTCGAAAGTATACTTTATTACTCTAGTATGGGAAAGATTTGATAGATGGCGCAACATGTTTCATTTTTTCTTTTGACTTTTGGTTATGTAGACAACAAAGTAACATTTTTTTTGAGGTTATAAACACTTGGGGTGAGTTGAATTTTGGTCTTCATAGGTGGCGTCGGGATCCGTAAAGAGTGCCGGTGCCAGTCCTCCTCAATCTAGCAGCAAGTATCTTCACATAAGCCTGGTTAATCAATTTAAATATGGCTCGCTACCGAACGTAAACAACAACGCGAATGGCAGCACCGCCGCCAAAGATTCTCCTTCGAACTCCACTGCGATTCATTCGATCGATCTTAAGGTACCTTAAAACTTACCAATCAAGAATCCACACCAAACGCGATCAACCGCCCTTAGATCCCTTTAGTTTTTGCACCTGTTATATGTTTTTCTCGAGATTTTCGCGGAACTCACCAGATGGCGCTTTATAAAAAAATTCAAAAACAGTCATTTTACGTGATTTTTGTATTTTAAAAGTAACCAGTTAACTTAAATACTGATACTCTGTGATACAGGGAACTCGAATTTTAATTAATAACATCCTCTTGACGTAAGTGGAATCCATTTCTGATTAATGGATTTAAAGAGATGTTTGCGAGTGTACTTTGAGAGAATAAGGCAAAGTTATTTTTTCAGTTTTAACATTAATCACAAACATTTCTGAATGCATTGCTTTGTTATTATACTATAAATCAAGTTCTAATTATTCAGTCGTACGCCAGGTGGCGCTGTATAAAATTTGTGAAAATAGCTTTATTTCTGTTATTTTCACACATACTTCCGCCATTTTCTCAATCAATTCTTTATATATAAACTTCACTTGATGTTTTTACTTATTGATGTTACTCTTTTTAGCTCTTTTCATATTATTTTGCATGACTTGTTTGCTTTTGATGTATTCGTTCGTATGCAAAGTTTGATTTGCATAGAAATATTTCGAAATTAATTTTCCTCTATACAATGTTTTGGATCCATTTATTGTGTAGACAAATGAAACGCACAATTTTTTTGGCATTTTACTGTATTTTTTATAAACAAAAGCTAAATGTACTAAAAAAGTAGAGACTTGATGTTGGTTCTGACTTGGAACAAAATTAGCTGACGCCATGTTTCGGTTCCTTAAAGGTCCTCTGAATGTTGACTATGGTTTTACTTTAGACCATGAACCATATCTAAGAATATAATTGAATTAACTAAATATAAACTAACATTAAATTTTAATAATTAAAAATGAAAAATGAAAAAATGGCGTTTTGATGGTATAAAACTTATGTTGGGTTCTTAAAGTCCAACTAATATTATTACGAAGTAGTTTTCGGAACACATGTTTTGTAAAACGTGTGTTCCGAAAAACATTTCTTTAAAACGTTGCTTTTGTTTACATTATGAAGAAGAAATATATTACTAAAATGACTTATTGTCTTAACATAACCATGTCTTGACATAACCTAAATTTTAGGTTATGTCATAACCTTACATTACAAAATTAAATTATGATAGTGAAGAAAGGTTAGGTTTTGAGACGTACCTCTGGCTTTGTGTCGTAAAGACATTTAGCACCGTTATAGATTTTTTCGCAATTATCAGCGCCAACTGAAAGAATTAAAATAATTAATTTGAAAAAAATCGTTTTTTTAATTATGATACTAACCTAAGTGTCCACACTTATTCAACACTACTTCCGCTTCTTCTTGGTATTCATCGGGAAGTATACCCAACATCATATCGTTGTCAATATTGCCACCTTCATCCATCTAAAATTATAAATAAACATTTTGTTATAAAAAAAATATAAACAATTATATAATATCTAATTTTTTGAGGAAAAGATATGTTTAATCATTCATGATGTAGAGTTACATTAAAAAAATATTTTTCATCTTTAATGCGCATGCGTCAAAGAAAAAAAGTAATGAAATGCAGAATTTTACCAATCCTAATCGCAGCATTAAGCAACTCATATAACATGTAATATGACGATCATTTACGAGATTTCCGTCGGCCGCACTATTGATCATCTCTGTAAAATAATGATCAAGTTTATTACTACTTTATGTCTGTCCTCCAGTTTCACGTAAATTTGCATAAATGCAAATTGTCAAAAATATTTGTTTTCATTAGCATATATTTTGATATTTTTTAAATCTTACCTTCTGTTGTGCCAAATTCTTTCATACATTCGTCCTTATCATCCTTAATCATCGCCATCATGTCATCGTCAATAAAATCCGGTCTCTTAAATCAAAGATTAAAAAATAAATTATAAATCGAATTTTCATATGCAAAAATCACTGTCAAACTTTGATCCCAAGATCAGTCAAACTATCCACTTGAATGTTTAAGTTATGTTAATCCAATCAGTTTATACCTTGGCGGTAATAAGGATGGCCTGGAAAACTATCGCCACAATGGCAGAGACAATCACGCGCGACATTTTGCAAAAATTGTTGTATCCAAAAAAAAAGTAAAACCGTATCTCCGAAATGAAAAAAGGAACGTGACTTGTCGAAGACAAATGTTTGCGCGCAGTTTTATAAAAGTTCGCAAACGGGATGTAGGCGTTCCGCAAGCAGCGGCTAATTTCATGCTTTTGGGCCCCACGGGACCCATCATCCACTTATCTCATGTCACGTTCCATCATCTGCCATTTCAGGATACGCTAATTTTCACCTGCGCGACAGGAAGTGCATGTTACTTATTTCAGTAACATGCACTTGACCTTCGTCGTGTCCTTTTTTTCTCATTTTATCTCTTTTCGGCGTCGAGACATCAACATGACTAGAAATCGTGCAATTTATTACGTTTTACTACGATTCAAAGCAAAAATATGATAACATGAATGAGAAGCAGAAGAACAAACAAATTATTTAAAATGATTCGCAAAATAACGAGCTTAAAAGAAATGACCATTTCCGGTTAGTAATATAGAATATTCATCTTCCAAACTTCATTCGTACCGGGTCCATTTTAGTAAACAGTAATAAAAAATAAATTGCGTTGTACAAATAGTCTTGAAATCGTTCAAAATGAGATTTAAAATAACAATAATTATTTTTCTTCAACCTATTATTAAGATAATTCAAAATTGCCGCCATTATTTTTGGCGCGAAATTTGAATGTAAATTGAATTTTCGGCAGTTTTTAGTCATAAAAGGGGGCATATTTCATTTAATGGTTCGCAGTAAAGCGTGATTTGTGGACAATAATTGGTGGTTCTCTGATACCGATAATTTTTGGTCGAACAACTGAGAGACCGTCGTTTGTCGTTGAGCGCTGACGGATTTCCGTAATTAGCTCAGTTGGCGTTGTAGTTATAATCGACTGGTACTATATATCGATCGGAATTTCGAGATTGCTCTTTCCTTCTCGCGCACGTCTTTCTTTTTCCTCCTCCCTTGTTCCTCTGCCTCCTTCTTCCTCTACCACTTCCTCTAATACAACTCTCCGCGTCGGTCACTCGAATCTGCGCACGTGCGGAGGTGCAACGAACACCTGTCAGGCCACGTTGAGCACGCAACACAACACGGATACTTATGCTCCAGTGCCATGGATATCGCTTTATTCTCGACATTACCGCGCTTGAGAAAAAGCAAATCTGCTTCCTACATGAAATCCGTTCATCAGCTTAACAATGTCAACTTCGTTCATGAATTTCATTCATAAATATTACGTTTACATTCTTTCATCTTTTCCAAACAGAACCTTTCGATCGTTTTTAACTTACATAATTATTTTGTATTAATTCAAAAAGTAAATGTAATTAATATTGTATTTATGAATAAAATAAATATAAATATTTATCAAAGAAAAGTTAATTTTACGTAACTCCAGAGTAAGCAAAATTACTCAACCGATTTTTAGTAGAAAAGCATATAAACATTATATTATATGAAAATAACAAATTCTACGCCATTGTTAAATGTCATAAGCTAAAATCAGCGGAGAAAAAAATTTATCACCTTTTTTCATCTGACGAACTTCATAAACATATGCATTTTTAATTGATTAATTAAAAATCGATATTCACGTATTTATTTAACAACACGAATTCTGCGCTGTTTTATGTATTTTGTTGAATTCAGTTGGAACGTGGTTTCAGCAAAGATGCAAATTGTCGACCAAACGAGCTACAAATTTTGTTTTTATCTTTTATGACGACTTCTCTTTCTTTATCTTTGTTTCTCTCATTTTTAATTAACTTTTTCAAGTTGTGGCTATTGTTCTTAACGTTGCTTAGTTTAACACGATAATACCGGCAGAACAAATTCAAATAATCGTTGATGATTTTTCTATGTTTTCTTTTTCTCTTGTTAGTAACATAATCTGAGGTTTAATTAGATAATTTAAAAATAATATAAACATATTTTCTTTTTCCTTATTTAAGTAAAACAAAAAAAATGTGTTAGTTTACAGTGTTTATTTTATTTTCCACTGAAAATGTAATTGAGTTAAGCAAATGTTAAAGAATAATTATGAAGATATATCCTTTTGTTTGTATGTAATTTATGTAATTGTAAAGAAGTATGCAAATTTAGCGTTAATTTAATACCGGAGTTAAAACGATGTAAAATATTAAAAACGATCGAAACCTCTGTCACGGCAAGTGTGTGAATAAATAATGTGTCGTGTGGATAACTTAAGCGGACGAGTCCACTAAATTTCATTGAATAATGTGTATAAATTCATCAGCGTGATTATAGCGTTAACTTCAAATTGCCAGATTTAAATTTCGAACAAATCTTTCGTTCCATTTCAGATGACCACAATTAAGTCTCCATTATATTTTTCATATTTAATGACTGCTACTTTCTTCCTGAATGTTTTTAATGTTAGGTGACTACAATAAAACACCCCAACATGTTTTCATTTTTAATATCCATAATATGGAAATCCTGTAATCACAGCGTCATCTGCAAAATGTTCTCCAGATTGTATAGAAATCTGTAACAGAAAAATATAATAATTAGAAGACATGTCGACATTGGAAAAAAAGATATTATACAATTGTATAGACACAAGGAAATTATTCAGAACCACTATGTTATTATATCTATAATAACTAATTTCCAATATTTTGAGGTTAGACATTATATCCAACCAAAAATTGTTTGTTTCGATGAAGAAACCTTGTTGCGATTGTTGATATATTAAATTCTATATTATTTTAAATCTCATCTTATTAGCCATTTTTTCATGAACGATCCCCTTTAATCATGAACTAAATACTTTAAGTATCACCCTATTGCATTTATGGGCCATTAAGTTACGTTCATGTATTAACCACGTTTGTTTTTAGATTAACGAGACTGTAAAAATTTATGCCGCGTAAGTGTTTCTAAAGTGTTTAATGTTTTTAGTCTTTTTTAACGTTTTGAATAGCAGTTACTGAATGTCATTAAAGAGGTTATGTCTCATATGTACTTTTGAAATAAATAATATAAACTTCGCAATATAAAAATTGATTTAAACTTCTAATTTTTCATTCTCAGTTTATCTTTCGGTTATTAAAAATGAACCTCGTATTTTTTCGTTATTATTTACTAGACCTTAAAAAATAGATAATAATTAATAATAAAAATGCTGTCTGAAATCCGCTTAGTACCAAAAACATTTTTGCAGTCTATACACGATTATTTTTAGATACAACATTTTATTTCAATATACAAGAGGATATTGAATTTTCATAATCTATTTTCAATATTTTAATGATTTATGAATGTATTCATATAGCGACGTTTTATGTTTTTCAATTTATTAACTACTCAATATTAATAAACTGCACGTACGCTATGAAATTAATCATTACTTTATAGTTTAGAGATTCCATATTCTTATCGTACACTTGACCATTTACGAATTTACTCAGAATTAACAAAAAGACAATTTGCATTAATTATTTTAATTTTTCTCAAATTTTCACAAAAAAAATTTTTTTTTGCGAATTTCTGAAAATGGCGGGAACTTTCTTGTCGCGGCAAAACTATCTTAAGATTGATGGAAAAACGCGTACATGAATGTCAGAAAAATTAATAATTTTCACGAAAGTTGATTGATAACGTTTATCGAGATAAAGTTGATTAAGTACATTTATTTAACATTCATTTATTTAATCGAACGTGACTGAACGGTTGGTTAAATGGAAAGTAGATGTGCATTTTTGCACGAGTCGGCTAGTTCAATTTATATTTTGCAGTTCAATGAACATGTTCGGTTCCTTAGCCAAACACAAATCGCGAAAAAGATATCGCTATATAGATAGAAAGAAGACGTGAATTAAAAAAAGGGTTTCGAAATGAACGAAGAAAGGCAACGACCTACATTTAAGTTCGATAAATTTTGCAGTTCACGTTACGCGTTAATAGATAATTGTTCGGGTTTTGTTTATGTATTTATCATTGTGAGTAATTGCGACGGAATTTTCGCGATAAAGCGCCGCGCCGTGTTCTGACTACAAAAATTTATTTAGAAATCGACACGCTCTGCAATCCGGTTTTCAAACATCACTTTTTTTTCTTTCTCTTAATTTTCAGGTCAACGAAAGGCTATGAAAATGAATTTTAAACAAAAGCAAATTATACATATTTGAATTTCCCGCCAAAAATGGTACTTTGCTCGAAGTCAAATAATTTTTTAAATTATTCGCAAAAAACATTTAAATGATTAATTCAATAATGTAATTTCTATCATTCTTAAAAATACATTGGAAAAACTAAATTTTACGAAAGTTACATTTTTGGCGCCAAATTTGAATTTGTCAAAAAATCGCATATTTACTTTTTATTTTTAGAATTAAAATATTTTGAAAGGAAAACAGATGAAACGAAGAAAAAAAATCGAAAAACCCCGACAATATCCGGTAATCAAGATTTTCCAATCCAAAACGTCTGAAATGCGTCGTATATGTTTTCATACGTATATAAACACAAACAAAGCAACGATCGCGCCGCGGCAAATCAAGTTTTCCTTGAACCTTGCGCCTCGCCGCGAGAGTAATTAATAATTCGTCGTCGAGCTAAACGATGACTTCTAAATGAATTCGCGTGTGTCGGGGCGTCCGAGCGGGGCGAAGAGGGGGGCAGGGGGCGGACGAGGAGGAAGAGCCGTGCCTTCTTTAGTTACTTCGTACTTAGTTGATGCGCAAAAATAAACACATTTAATCAGCAGATTCTTTTTTTTTCTTCATTTTCAATGCTCTTCTTTTCCTTATTGTTTATAAACAAAAGGAAATTGCCTTTTGTGACAATTGTTGCATAACAGTAAATGCCAAGCAACAAAGTAGAGAAAAATAATAAAGAAAAACAAAAGACGACAAGACGTAATTATATATTCGATGGAATAACATAGATTTATTTGCAAATTGTTATGGACATGTATGGCGCTTGTGAGAAAACTTTGCGCATCTCTTATTTTTAACTTTTTACTGCGACTTTTTGGATGTTTTCTTTTGCATTTTTCTCATGAATGTTCTTAGTACTTTGCACTTTTATGTTATTTTGGTGTAATTCGTTTTTCTATGGAGTCCTCCACTTAGTATATTTTTTAATGAGTTTTCCAACTGTGACGCCATCTTGGATAATAAAGATGGCGTCAGAATTGGCGTTTTTGGTTAACGAGATTTTATTAAGATATGTCATGAAATATTGTAGTTACTTGCGAATTTTTATGGTCAGTTATGGCACTTGTGAGAAAACTTTGCGCATCTCATATTTTGTTACTTTTTACAGCAAGTTTTGGACGTTTTATATTTTTCCCGCATTTTTGTCATGAATGTTATTAGTTTTTTGCACTTTTAAGTTATTTTAGTGTAATTTATTTTTCTAGGGTGTTCTTAACTTATTATACTTCTTAATGGATTTGCCAACTGCGACGTCATCTTTAAATATGGCGTCGGAATTGGCGTTTTTGGTTAATGACATTTTATGAAGAACATCATGCATTAAAAAAATTAATTATATAGAAAAACAATGAAAATTAAAAACAAAAAAAATGAGGTTATGTATTAAAAGAGATGATTTGATTGTAGACGGCACTGAGCAATCTCGAGGATATGCAGAGTTCAAACACATACCGAAGTCGGGAACGAAGTATGGGCTCGATTGGGCCAATGCGATCACGTCCGATGGAAAAGAGACACGACACGTCACCTTACAGCGGGGTACCTTATTTATCACCACCACCGCCGGACACGTGGCGAAGGACCAATTCGGATTCAGCCTTACATCAGAGTGCCAACGAGGCCTGCCAATCTGCCTCGTCTATTTCGCATCGACGAGGTAGCGATGCATGTCAGTTGCCAAAAAATTTTTGCTCTATTTACTATTTTTCATTCGACCAATCGTGTTCATCGGCGCTGCTTTCTTGCCGAACTAAACAATTGGCGGGAAATTCAAAACTTTAAATATACAAATTTAAAAATTAGTAATAAAAATGTTATACAAAACAATACAGTTAGCTTTTTTGGAGCCAAAGTACGAGTTTGGCGGGAAATTCAAAAAGTAAACATTTAAAATAGTAAAAATTAATAATAAAAATATTTTAAAATAACAATTGGCGGGAAATTAAAAAATTTAAATACACAAATTTAAAAACTATTAATACAAATGTTAAAAAAAAGCAATGCAGTTGGTGTTTTTGGCGCCAAAGTTCGAGTTTGGCGGGAAATTCTAAAAGTTAACATTTAAAACCGTAAAAATTATTTTAAAAAATAATAAAATTATTACGCAGATTTGTTTCTCACCAAATTTGGCGGGAAAGTAAAAACTCGAAATCAAATCATTTTTTAAATAATTAATAAAAATAATCTGAATATTATAAAATAAATTCCGCGCGCCAGATTACGAATTTTGTGAGAAATTCAAAGATTTAAACTTGTAAAAATTAGTAATAACAGTAATTAAAAAATTCAAAAAAAAATTTTTTTTTTCATTGAAAATGACAGTTTGGCGGGAAATTAAACAATAAAACATTTAAAATCCTAAAAATTAATAATAAAAACAATAACAAAATTAATAAAAAGACTTTTTCTAGCAATATTCATAAAATCGGCGGGAAAGTAAAAACCCGAAATATAAAAATTATTTAAATAATTAATCAAAATAATCTGAAAATTATGAAATAAATTTAGCGCGCCAAATTACAAATTTGGCGGCAAATTCAAAAATTAAAAATCCAGAATTTCAAAAACTACTAACAAAAATAATCAAAAAATGACAAAAACACATTTTTACGCGCCAAATCTCAACTGTGGCGCGAAATTTAAAAAGGCAAAAATGACAAAAACACAATTTTGCCATTTTATCGCTTTTAAAAAATTTTATCGTTAAAAAAAAAAAAACGAGGCGTATTTTTCAATTCACTGTCAAATAACGAAACGTAAAATCATTAACGCTTCTCGTTGTATAATAAATAAGCCTTGGTCTGCGCGAGATTAAAATTTATGGTAATTCTCGTTATTATTGTAAATTGTTGCTTAAGAGATAAAGCGAATGATGAACACTTCATATTTTTCACGCTCACTTGCATTACAAATTTTTTTTGTTTCTCTCTCTCTTTTCTTCATTAAATAAATTCGCGAAACTTGATACGTTTGATAAGTTTTGACTTGGCGTTCAAACTTAATACCCTTAAAATGATGTTATGTCAAGTATTGTGTGTACTTTATTCCTTAACTTGTATTCTTGAAATAATCTCGTATAATAAATGAAGTAATACCTTTTGCTTTATCGATCGGATTGTTTGCGATTGCACATGTTGTGTTTATAATAAATTGTTTTTCTTTGCAAAACATTTTCCTTTTTTTTTTTTTTTTTTCTTTTTTTTTTTTTTTTAA